>CAHIKZ030005589.1:1097500-1177607 GCA_903632075.3 Acanthosepion pharaonis | reverse complement strand
TTTAAATTTCTAGATGTTGCACCAGTAGACATAACTGGGCATTTTGTACATTTTATTCTGTATATTCCTGCCTGTATATGACGAGGATTTAAATTAAGTAAAATAATACAGATTTGCTTTATGGACAAAAATCTGACATGGAAGATTTAATGACCAATCAAGTTAAAAATCATTTATGTAAATCTGTCTGATTTGAACCCTCAATTCCTGTGGTGTTTGTTCATTGCCAGAAATGGCTGCCATTGTCTGATTGGAACAGGGAGTAAATCAGACAGGGAAACGACCTATCAATACATCACCTTTTTCTCATCCTGCTCTCTTCCCCTGTACACAACTTTCCCATTATTTGTCTGTTTAGCTCCCTCCCCAAACCCCTCCCCAAAGATGGACACCAGTTGAAGGAAGAAGAAAACAAAAACAAAAAAACCCTCAAGAACTAAGAAGGCAAAAGACAAAAACGAAAATGATTTATCATTTACTGAATTAACAGAAGTATCCCTGAACAGGGTTGGATTTGGGCTGGTTGGGGGTAGAATCTGAACAGTGAAGTGGATTGGGGAGAAAGTGATTAGGATGGAATGCCATGGGGGCTCCGCAGAGAAGATGAAGAACTACTGTCCCTTGCGGACATAATTGAGGAGATACAGGGAAAGAAAAAGACAGAATCACCCTCAAGTCGTCAGTCCATTTCAGTCATCTGGTGACATAGGTAATTTGCAGTTACTTCTTTTAGGGGTTTAGTGGATGATTGAACAGCCACTTGGTGAGAAGCTGGACTTATACTTGATTTTCCGATGGAGATAATATGGTGGAATGCAGAAAGGAGTGGCCCAAGTTGGCAGGCAGTGGGCGAAAGGTGAGTTAAAGTACACAAAAGAAACTCCCACCCAGAGATGAACGAGGCTGACCATCCATTCTCTGTTTCACACACATCTTTGCCCCAATTTATTTAGTTGAGGTGAAATATTCTTGCTAACGTTTTTGTCAGACATTATGGCAGCCCATTAATATCTGATGACAGCAATGGTAACTTAAGAACATCCAAAAATATCCATGTCCAAGACAATATTATAGATTTTACAAGTACGAGTCAGAACTTGTATATTCATATAAGATAGATCTCGGTTTCAAATAGATATGGTGGTTGAAATACAAATAATTCATAATTTTCAGTAAAGAAACAATTTGTTCTATAAAGCTATAGCCTTAATTAAGGAATGGGAGTAAGTTTCCTGAATTTTTATTAAATGGGGAGGTCGGAATAAAGAAGTCCTACAATGGTTTTTATCCCCACAAAAGAAGAATTGTCATAGCAGTATGATCAATTTGATGAGATCAAATCAGCAACTGACATAAAAAATGTCCTACATTCTGTTATTAATAGGAGCAAGGAATGGCTTGTTAATTTTAATGCCTCCAAAATGCAACTAGGTCAATGAATGCCAAATGTTTCCTTCTATGGAAATGGCTAATATTAACATTATCATTTGAAGTGAGGAGAACAGATTCTACACTTTGATCCCAGCTTGATGGACAGAGAGTGAAGGAAAGCATAACTCTTGTAGCACTGGCTTCTAGGACAATGAGTGCCAAATATTTCTTTATGTGAAAACGGCTAATATTAACATTACCAGTGTTGTTCAAAAATGCTTTAAAGTCCAGGTTACATATAATTTGGAATGGTGGAAAAGAAACAATATCATATGACTTCCAGTTGTTTATTACCATGCAGAAAGACTTGACATTGCATACTGGCTACTAGGTCAATGGATACTGAATGTTTCCTTATAAGGAAACAGCTAATATTATGATGACAATTACCATATATCCATTTATTTTTCATTTAACCCCTTCCCTGCAAATTATTTTGGGAAAAAAAGTTTCATTTTTAGTCAAATTTTTTATTTGTTTTTAATATAGTAACTTAGAAACTAAGGCACCTTGAAGTACCCGAGTGAAGGCTAACACCTCCACCAGATGTATGGGTTGACAACTGGACTTGTTTCAAGCTCAGAAGAGCATAAAATGAATCAAGGTCAACTAAGAACAGAGGTACCTTCAAGTACCCGAGCGGCGGAGAACACCTCTACCAGATGTATGAGCTGACAATTGGACACGTTTCAAGCTCAGAAGGGCATAAAATGAATCAAGGTCAACTAAGAACAGAGGTACCTTCAAGTACCTGAGTGGTGGAGAACACCTCTACCAGATGTATGAGCTGACAATTGGACACGTTTCAAGCTCAGAAGGGCATAAAATGAATCAAGGTCAACTAAGAACAGAGGTACCTTCAAGTACCCGAGCGGTGGAGAACACCTCTACCAGATGTATGAGCTGACAATTGGACACGTTTCAAGCTCAGAAGGGCATAAAATGAATCAAGGTCAACTAAGAACAGAGGTACCTTCAAGTACCCAAGCGGTGGAGAACACCTCTACCAGATGTATGAGCTGACAATTGGACACGTTTCAAGCTCAGAAGGGCATAAAATGAGTCAAGGTCAACTAAGAACAGAGGTACCTTCAAGTACCCGAGCAGTGGAGAAAACCTCTACCAGATGTATGAGCTGACAATTGGACATGTTTCAAGCTCAGAAGGGCATAAAATGAATCAAGGTCAACTAAGAACAGAGGTACCTTCAAGTACCCGAGCGGTGGAGAACACCTCTACCAAATGTATGAGCTGACAATTGGACACGTTTCAAGCTCAGAAGGGCATAAAAAGAATCAAGATCTATGTATGAACACATCAGTAGCTGATTTTTTAACATTATGTTTTGGACATGTTTATTCATCAGTGTCTGAAAAAGACAATTCTTTTTTTAATTGGTATCACTCTTAGCAAGGCAGTAAAGCCACTAAGACACAAAGGGTTAGCGGGTGTGGAAGATTAGGAACAAAAACATAATAATGAGAGAGAAGCAGAAAGAGTAATCAGGAAGACATTAGATAGCGATTGACATTGCATTTAAATATTTGAAAATTAAAGTTGGCTGGAAAGCTTGAAGCCAGAAGGGAGTTCCACAAGTGAGAAGTGTGAGAAAAGAAACTTTTAGCATAGAATTCACAGCTACATTTAGCTAGCTCAACAGTAAATTGATGAGATCTCAACTCCAGTCTAGCACTCATTTAAATTCATAGAGTCTAGGTACCATAGTGAAGAGCTCATTTGAACAATTACCCTGAAAATATTTATAGAAAAGGCACAGGGAGGGAACCTTACAGTGGTAGGGAAAGTAACTGAAGCCAAGATGCCAGATCAGGACCCATAATATTGCTGACTCTTCTTTGGATTTTATCAAAGATCTCAAGGTAAATAGCAGGGGAATCAGACCATATGTGGCAGCAATATTGTAAGCATGGGCGAATGGTAGACTCAGAGACATGTAAGACAGATTCCAGAGAGAAAATTGGTCTTGCTCGACACAATGAACTGACCTTCTTAGCAGCTGACCTAGCAATGAATTCAACCAAGTTTGGTAAAAAAGTATACATGTCCATTCCGGGGAACGGGTTTAAAATATATAAACATTATCAATCAATGGTTGCGGATGTGCATTCAAAAAATCCACCTGTACAAAAAAAGGGGTCTTCTGTATTTTTTATTCCAGACACCATATGTCTTAAAAAAAATTAAAAAAAAGATAAAAAAATGTAAAGGAAAAAACAAACCTACCTTTTAATCTCACATGGTAAGCCTGCGATTGTGATGGACTTTTTATACCCAGCATCAAGGTGGGTCCCCTTCACTGTCACATAAGTGCCCCCATCAACAGGACCTCTCCTGGGATGAAGGTCAGTAATACCCGGTACCTAAAAAATCAGAAATAAAAATTTATTAGAGCACAGAGCACCAAAAATCAAGAATACCAAAAATCTGTAACACAAAGGGAAATGGAAAAATCAGGCATGGCTGACCATATATGGAGAGAAATGGGAGATCACCACCATCTGTGGGATCAGGTTGAAATCGTAGACAAAGAACATCATTGGAAAATTCGGAAACTTAAGGAATCAGCACATATGCTTGGCTACAAACATCTCCTGAGCCAACCAAACATAGAAATGAATACAATATGGGAACAAGTAATAAGGAGTGCCAGAGAAAAACCGAAGAAAATTGCAATATGAGCTCTGATAAAAAAAGATGAAGTAATAACGGCAAAAATTGCTATATGAGCACTGGCAAAAAAAGGTTACTGAAGATTGAAGTTTATAATTCCCAGAAATTAATACACTGATGTCCTTAAGGACACATAGCACATTGGATAAAGGTGCTAGTGAGATCCAGTGACAGGACCCAAAGAGTGTGAGTTCTATACCTGGTTAAGGGGAATTAACAGGAGATAACTGATATTCATTAAGATATGGCATGTGGAACTAGAACAGTCTACCCCAGCGAGCAGAATTCCAACCACTTAATTTTGATGCTAATTTTAAGGGGGTCACATCATACATGAGATATAAAATTAGCATATGTACTGTTGGCCCTGGCTATGCCGTTGACCAAAATATATATCGATTTACTAAATTAGCTGCAAAATTAGGTCTTCAAAGTCACAATATATATGGTAACTAAAAAAACCATATAGATAATCAGAGGAAGTAACGATAAAAAGTGGGGGATAAGTTTTGTATTGTTCTTTAGTATTAAACTCATCCCCCATTTCTTGGCCATAGTAGATTCATAGATGAAATTCCCAAACATCCTGATAGGTAATGAAATGAAAAGATGTTAGAAAGTGAGGGATCAGTTTTGTATTGCTCTTTAGTATTAAACTAATCCCCCATTTCTTGACCACTATATATGCTATCTAATTCTATAATCTGGACTGGATTTAAGTAACTTCCAAAAAATATTCTTGTAGGTAGGTTTGTTATATATACCGTATATACTCGCGTATCATGCGACTTCTGAAGACGTTATTTTGAAGCTAATTTTAAGAGGGTCACATCATACATGAGATTTAAAATTAGCCTATGTACTGCTGGCTACATTATTGACCAAACTATGTATCCATTTACTGTCATCAAAAAGCACAGCTGTATTTAAAATAAACATGATTTTGATAAAACTGATATTTTACTTAACTGTATCCAATAATAATGCATGATTCACATTTAATATCGTATTATAAAATACAAACATAGTGAATATGTATCTTTTCAATTCTTTATTCACCATCCATTTACTCAAACTCATTCTTCTTCTTTAATGTGTCCTGATGCTTCAGGATGTGAGCGGTCATGGCTCTCCACAATTTCCTGTCCTTTTTAGCTCTTAATTTTATCTTTTTGTTATCTCTCCTAAAACTTGTTCCACCATCCATTTATTCAAGCTCATTCTTCTCGTTCAATGTGTCCTAATCCTTCAGGATGTTACCAGTCATGGCTCTCCACAATGTCCTCTCATTTGGCAAGCAATACTCTTTGGTGAGATGATACCACACAAAACAACAACAATAATAATAATAATAATAATAATAATGATTACAAAGTACTAGATAGGTTTTAAATGTGGACATTTTATAAGTGTTGGAGTAAATGTCTGTAAAAATGGAAAATCCTTTTGTTAGATGGAAATAATTAAAAGAGAAAATATCCGTTTCATTGAATAAAGAAAAAAGGAAAAGAAAGTTGTATGAAAATATACAAGCAAATAAAATATCTTATTTTCACTTACCACATACTCATAATTGAAATCCGATTTGGCGGAAGTTATACTAGCTACTACAACTCGAACATATCCAGCTCTAATACTGCTACTGCCAGTTCGACATACAATTCTGAAATAATAACAAAATATATAATTATGTAGGTGAATATGTATATCTATTTTCAGCCCACCATGATGTGTGTGTGTATATATATATATATACACACATATATATATATATATATATATATATATATATATATATATATATATATATATACACACACATGGTGATGGGCTGAAAACTACATAGGCTGATTATGAAGGAGTGCTGCTAGAACTGTGAAATCTTGCATGCATTAATTTCAATTCTTCTTATTAATAACTGCATTGTGTCTTTCTAGGAGCGAGGGTGGGCTGAAAAGTTCACAGGCTGACTATGAATGAGTGATGCTAGAACTGTGAAATCTTGCATGCATTAATTTCAATTCTTCTTATTAATAACTGCATTGTGTCTTTCTAGGAGCGAGGGTGGGCTGAAAAGTTCACAGGCTGACTATGAATGAGTGATGCTAGAACTGTGAAATCTTGTATGCATTAATTTCAACTCTTCTTATTGATAACAGCAGTTTTGTTCCAGTTTTTTTTCCAGCATATCAACACCTCTATAGGTTATTTCATTCCAAAATCTAAATATTTTTAACACAATTTTATGCTTTCAACTACAGACGCTTTGTACATAATTTTATACTATTCTACGTGTTATGTTTTGCTATATATCTATATCTTTAAGGTAGTAAATTACGTAGATATCTTATGTTGGCTTGAAAAATTTTTTATTTATTATTTGGAAAATGAAAGAACCACATATTTGAGATTTAAAAAAAAAATGTTTATTTTACATTATCCAATATTCAAAAATTCATTTCCCAAGTGTTCAGAAAATCTACAATAGCAACAGATGAGGAGGGGGTACAAAATAGATGAAATATGACGAGGCTAACGAGAATTCTGTTCATTTGAATCAAAAATAATTAACAAACCATTTAATTGACCATTAATCAATGATCACAGGAAAGATTAGGGCTGCTTGAAGGTATTAAACTTGGCTTTGTTTTTCTCTTTGTCAAAGAGAAACATTTTTTTTTTATTGCCATAAAAATCAGCCATATAATCAAGTTTGGAGTCCTCCTGACAATTAATTTTAGTTTTTAATTGGTTTGAAAAATCAACGAGGTTGAATTTAATAATTACGGGAAAGCCTGGAGAAAGTAGGAATTAATTTGACTTTTATGTTTCAGAAAACGTTCAACAATTTACAAACAGCAGCATAATCACAATTTATTACAAACAAGCAAGGCAACCTGACATTATGTGGGATAAAAATGACTTGTAGTACGATGTGAATTCAGAGATTATAATGAGAGGCAATAAGATAGAAGAAAACTAATAACAAAATAGAAATAATGATGAATAACGATTTACAAATGCATTGACATAAATATAATAGCCCTATTCTATCAGTAATGCTTTCATTAATTCCTGACCACTGACAATCCCTTTCTTCCTGATTTTCAATGCATTCCTATAGTAAAATCATTAGCAACGCATTTCCATTATACATATAATAGCCCTATTCTATCAGTAATGCTTTCATTAATTCCTGACCACTGACAATCCCTTTCTTCCTGATTTTCAATGCATTCCTATAGTAAAATCATTAACAATGCATTTCCATTATACATATAATAGCCCTATTCTATCAGTAATGCTTGCCTTCATTCCTGACCACTGACAATCCCTTTCTTCCTGATTTTCAATGAATTACTATAGTAAAATCATTAGCAATGCATTTCCATTATACATATAATAGCCCTATTCTATCAGTAATGCTTTCATTAATTCCTGACCACTGACAATCCCTTTCTTCCTGATTTTCAATGCATTCCTATAGTAAAATCATTAGCAATGCATTTCCATTATACATATAATAGCCCTATTTTATCAGTAATGCTTTCATTAATTCCTGACCACTGACAATCCCTTTCTTCCTGATTTTCAATGCATTTCTATAGTAAAAGCATTAACAATGCATTTCCATTATCCATATAATAGCCCTATTTTATCAGTAATGCTTGCCTTCATTCCTGACCACTGACAATCCCTTTCTTCCTGATTTTCAATGAATTCCTATAGTAAAATCATTAGCAATGCATTTCCATTATACATATAATAGCCCTATTCTATCAGTAATGCTTTCATTAATTCCTGACCACTGACAATCCCTTTCTTCCTGTTTTTCAATGCATTTCTATAGTAAAAGCATTAACAATGCATTTCCATTATCCATGTAATAGCCCTATTTTATCAGTCATGCTTTCATTAATTCCTGACCACTGACAATCCTTTTCTTCCTCATTTTCAATTCATTCCTATAGTAAAAATATTAGCAATGCATTTACATCATATATATAATAGCCCTATTCTATCAGTAATGCTTGCCTTCATTCCTGACCACTGACAATCCCTTTCTTCTTGAAATGAAGATACTTACTTTTGAGCAGGTACATATTGGGATTCAATAGGTTCACAATGGGCACCTGCAACGGTGACACCCCTTTTAATGTCCAGGAAAGTTTTTCCCAAATTTTCTCCCTTTATCGTCAGAAGAGTTCCTCCTTCAACTGGGCCTTTTGATGGTATGAACTGTAAAAAGAAGATAACAATGGAAATTATGAATAAGAATAAAATGTGAGTGGGGCTCTGAAAAGAATACCTCCTATTTATCTCTATGGAAATTACAATGGATTACAGAGAGCAGAAAAACAATTTTGGATTGAGCGAGATATAAAATCCTTCCAATGCAGTTAGGCACACAACATTTGAAGCATCTCTTGTACAGCTGAAAAGAAAAATATATATTTACATTTTCTTTTTATTTGGTCGATCATCATCAGTATCATCAAGTTGATGCAAATTCCATCATCTTTTCCTTAGCTGCATGGTATATGCTTCACCAGGACTACGTACAGTTTTTGAAGTCAGTGTTGTCCTTCTCCTAGGCCAGTTGCCAAACATGGCTATAGGGATTAATATATTTCTCAAGGGTATTAGCTGCATGGTATATGCTTCACCAGAGCTATGTACGGTTTTTGAATTCAGTGTTGTCCTTCTCCTAGGCCAGTTGCCAACCATGGCTATAGAGATTAATATATTTCTCAAGCATAAGTAAGTGTAACATGGCACAGTGGATAAATGCCTTAGTGAGATCCAGTAACAGCACCCAAAGAGTTGTGACTTCAATACCTGGTTAAGGCAGTGGAGAACTTGGAGAGGTGAATTAACAGAAGATAACTGATATCCATTAGACATGGCACATGGAACTAGAACAGTCTACCCCAGCTAGCGAAATAAAGGGTTCAGTGAAGATGGACAGAGCATACAACGGCTGAAAAGTCCAAATAATGTAAATAGTGTAAATGCAATGAACTCAACTGGAATTCAAACACAGCTCTTCAATTTCTCAACCCAGTCTGACTATTTATCCATAGCTGGGGGGAGAAGAGTTAAGTTCATACCTTTCCCAAGGGTATTAGCATGTAAGTGAATGTCATAAACTTGACTCTGAATTCGAGCCACTAAACTTTACTCCACCATGCTTCTTGAGGAGGATATATGTCCTCAACCATCAAATGGATTGTGGGGGTCAATAATTAACAAATATAGTTGCAAAGAATGTTCTTCTTCATCAACATTGTCATTTCCAAATCTTAAGATGAGCCCTCGTAATATGACCTTTATGACAGGGCTGTAGTGGGTGTCAAACATCAATATCAACTACATATTAAAAAGAATTGAAATTTACAGCACGTACTGGTTATGGTGGAGGAGTAAATATATGAGGATTTGTACAAATGTCTGCCAATTCATTGTTCTGAGCAAAGGTGAAAAAGCCAGGATTAAAATAAGCAAATAAAACTTGATTTATGACAAACAACGGCAACTTATTTATTGGCAGAGTGAAATGAAGAAAAAGGGAAAATAACACACACAAAGTTCATATATATATATATATATATATATATATATATATATTTGGGTATCTTAGATTTATGAAAAATTACAATCTTAAAGTTATCCGTTTTTTGTTTCTCATCTTTTTATATTTTTTTTTTTTACTGGAAAATTTTATCTGCCAAAAAAATATCACACACACATATATATATATCCCGATCCATCCATTTAGGTGAAACCTAGGTAGGTTTGTCTGGCTCACTAGGTGTATCTAGGTCTGCTCTCACGGTTTGTATTGAGCTCTTTTTATTAGTTATTACTGTATCAGGGGGTTTTTTTCTTTGGGCTTCAGACCTGCATCTGTCTTGATTTTTTGTCGGCAGAAGTCCATGTTTGTAGCTCTTTTTTTTTTAAAACCTTTTTTTCCCTCGAGATTGATTTGATTAGCAAATCAAAAATTCGAGGGTTTTACGAAACGAGTCTAGTTATCTATATTTATATGTATATATATATATATATATAAAAGGTTAATGATCAGAGTTGATTCAAACTGAGAAACAGTAGTATTAAAATGTACTCAATACACATGTGAAAAAATAAAATAAAGGTAAAAATAACATGTAAAGGTTTTAACTATATATATATATATATATATATCATTAACTTATAGCATGACTGGGTGTTCCATGCACAATGCAATCTTCAGGTGCTGAGTACAGACAGACTGTAATGTAATTCAAATTTTAAAAATATCTGGTATTACAGTTTTTTTAAATTTTAAATGTTATATTTAGCATTTTATAAAAACATGGGCTTTATATATATATATATATATATATATATATATATATATATATATATATATAAAATATAAAATCAACTCCCTTTGAGATTCGACGTATGAAGGTCAAGCAGCTCAGTTTCCAGGAAACCGACAGCCCGACACCGGCACATGAGATTTGATTATAGTGGTGAAGGCTTCCATGCAGGACCATCCACACTTTTAAAGGATGAATACAGAGACCTGGTGCACGAATGCCACAAGGTTCCCAAACGACCCTCAGGTTTTGAATTCAGAGTTGTCCTTCTATATATATATATATATATATATATATATATATATATATACATACACACACACAGACATGTAAAATATATATATATATATACACACACACACACATACACACACACACGTAAAATATATATATATATATATATATAATTAATAGCACTGTTTTATTACATCACGCACTGCTTTATTACCACCAGCAACATATATATATAAATAAAATAATGAACTTTTCTTTTGGTCATTTAATGAGATCTTTTGAAAAAAAAAATGCAGTTCTCGGTAATTTCAGAATGCAAAAAAATATATAATGGGATACATGCCAAAAATTACCTTAACTACAATGTATAAATTTAAAACAATTCTAACAGAGTATGTTCCTGTGTGTTTACAGAAATCACCTTCACAATGATTACCTTTACATTAAGTTTTCTTCGCAAATCACTCTGAACGAATACAATATGGGAAACAGTGCTAGAGAAAAACAATAATAACAACAAAATTGCAATATGAGCTCTGTTAAAAAAAAAAAAATAATGGTTTCTAAGACAAATAATAAAGAATAATGATTTACAAATGCATTTACATTTTACAGATAATAGTCCTATTCTATCAGTAATAATTTCCCAAAATTCATACACTGATGTTTTCAAGGACATACGACCCAGTGAATAAAAGTATTGGCTGGATCCAGAGACTTGACCCAAACTGTTGCCAATAAAAATTTGGAGAGTTGAATTAAAGGGAGATAACTGATACTAAGACATCCAAATAGGGATGACCTGGGGAACTTGAATAATCTACCCAGTGGACAAAATAAAGGGTTCAGTTTGAAAAGTGAACAATGGCCGAAATGCCATGAATATGGCAACAAAGATGAGGTCTGAACAATGTAAATAGTGTAAATAAGCAAAATGATTATTTTGCTTTTTCACCTGTTGAAAAACATTTAATTTAAATTTAAAAGATGAAAGAAGTTGTGGCCCTTCGAAAAAACAAAAAAAAAAAAAAAAAGAGAAAAAGAATCTTATCCAACCCTTGTGTAAAATCTAACAATAGACCACATCCCCCCTAAATAGAAACCAAGGAAAATATACTCACATTTGTTATTCTTACTCCACGGCAAATCTCCGTATTTGGGAACCATTTGAATAGGGCATCGCATTGAGATTTGATGCTGCATTTATTTTCACACCAGCCACAGTTATAGATTTCGTCCATGGTCAAGCAGAGTCCGCAAGTATCAGCCATTGAATCGCACTTGTACATTTTCACTGGAAATTGAAGCCAAATAAATAATGGTTTCACATTACTGTGGAATTAATGCTAAAAATCTCATTTAAAACAATAAACGTTGGCGAGGAGTGAAGGTAGTTAAAATAATGGCGGTGTTAAAGAAAAAACATCCTATTGACACTCTGTTGTGTAAGAAGTTCTAAGACTGCCAGGAGATCTATATTTAAATACTAGACTATCTGTGACCTGTTGAGTGACTAACGGTTTAGGTTATAAAACATTGAAGCATAAGTGATATACACGTGTGTAAGCGAGTTCAAAATTCAAGAGAGGACCAAGGAAGAGAACATGCCTACTTGCCAGCATTCTTTATCAAAGTGTTGACTACACAAAGTCAGAGCTAACAAGAGAAAGAGAGAGAATATGATTTCCATATTTATAGGCTTAAAGAACACCCTAACCAGATCTTTTGGGAAAACCAAGTCATTAATCCAAATGTTTCTATCATGGTCAGCTCCGTGGAGCTATGTCTAGAGTAGGAAATTTAAATGAATTTAGCTTAATGACAAAAATACATTTAGAAAATAGATGTCATGCTGAGAATATTGTATATACAGAACTTTTATAAACATAAGAGTATTATTATATTTCTACTAGACTACCTGTGACCAATTGTGTCACTGAGAGTTCACGTCATAAAACATTGAAGTTGATTTCAACATTCTATTGAAATGAAAGTTAATTTTATTATGATTCAGTTAAATATTTCAATTTATTCATGTCATTGTTGGTCTATTTTGCAAGTTCATGTTCAATGTTTTACTGTTTGTTTACTGCATTTAATAGGAATACAATTTTGGGGATAAACTTGAATTGTAAATCAGATTAAATTAAAAATATTTCTTAATATGCTAAAAGTTTTTTTTTAAATATTTAAAATATCGTTTGTTTAAAGAAAGCTGAAATATAAATAATTACTCTACAAACAACTGAACAAAACAGCAAAGCGGGATCTCTTTGTGTCTGTCTTTAACTTAAAAATATTTTAACTAAATGATTGTCTGTTTGAAAAAAGTTAAAATAAAATACTTATAAAAATACTGTATAAACAAGTCATATTTTTAAATTAGTGATTATGACTCCAAAAAGAAATTAGAGCAAATTTCTTTTGTATTAATTTATTTGGCAGTTCAAAGTTTATAAAACCAAAACCTTAATTTTAGTATTGAACTAGACTACCCGTTGGGGCATTCACGGTTCAGGTTATAAAACAATGAAGATGATTTCAACACTGCATTAAAATGAAGATTAATTTTATTATGATTCAGTTAAATATTTCAGTTCATTCATATCATCATTGGTTTGGTTTACAAGTTCATATTTATCATTTTACTGATTGTTTACAGCATTTAATAGGAACAGAACTTCCAGGATAATCTTGAACTTTAAATCAGATTAACTTTTAATAAGATTAAATTTAAAATATTTTTTTAATATACCAAAACATATTTTAAAATGATATTCACTTGAAAATATTTTTTAAATATGCCAATAAATATTTATTAGATATTTAAAATATTGTTTGTTTAAAGAAAGCTGAAATATAAATAATTACTCTACAAACAATTGGACGAAACAACAAAGCAGGATCTCTTTGTGCCTGTCTTTAACTTAAAAATATTTTAATTAAAAAAAAAATTGTCTCTTTGATGAAAGTTAAAATAAAAATACTTACTCTATAAACAACTAGTATTTTTAAATCTTATTCACTTAAATCAGATTAACTTAAATAATTATGCACCAGACAGAAGCAGCACGCAAGGAATCACAAAATTTTAGTATTATATAGATATACAAAAGTATAGAAATAGTGTGTGTGTGTGTGTGTATATATATATATATATATATATATCTGAATGTAATGAGAATGAAAATAATATATAAATTCTAACGTTCACAGCATTAATTCAAAAGAGGGCTCAATACCGATAGTAAAGAAATAATTATTTATTATAATTTTTTTCTCTATATGAAAAAGTTATATATATATATATATATATATATATACACAAAAAAATCTAAAACAAGAGAGGAAAACCAAGGATAAGGAAAGAAACATTATTGACCATAAAAATGGTGCATCAAAAAAATATAACTACTACAAAGAAATTTTTTTTAATCATTTCACCCCATGCAAGGCAATAAAGCCACTAAGATGCAAGGTGGGGTTATTGGGTGTGAAAGAATAAAAAAACAGAGAAACATTATTAAGCTTTAGCACACTACATTTTTAATATTATTTCCATTTCCGTTGCATTCTTTTTATTCAAGGTCTCTCAATCGCAGTAAACTTATTGTTAATTTCACTCAAAGGTGTTTTCTGTTGCCATGCCAGGATATGACAACACAACTATGAAATTCAAACAAATTCAGGGATCAAAGTCACCTTCAGTGGCAGGATAAACTCTTTGTACAGCAAATGAAGTCACATGCAGAGTGATAAAGGTCATGGCATAACGACAATAAAAGTGTAATCAAGAAGACTAGAAAATAGTTGACATTGCATTTAAATTTTCAAAGATCAAAGTTGGTTGGAAAGCATGGAGCCAGAAGAGAGATCTACAATGTAATTTTTAAGGAAAGCACTATTAATGTATTGAAGTTATCTCCCTTTAATTTTCTACGTTTTGAAATGTTGGTGAAGTGAACCATTCGCCAGAGGAAATATTCCCTTTAAAGGTTTCGGTGAATCTAGTTTTCGAATAAATAGTCTTCATCTGAAGAATTATAAAAAATAAGAATAAGGAAAAGAAAGCGTAGAAGGTTCAATACTTTAAGCGATGCAGTGACAATTGGAAAGAAAGTCAGCCAGGCTATTCACTCAATCACTGACTTTCCTGCATATTCCAAACTGAACAAAAAAGAATGATAGAATTTTCATAAAAGTCTTTTTCGTTCTTTTGCAATTATTATTATTGTGAAAAGCTACATGCATTCTTCCCTGACTGTGTCGACATGCATTTACCATTTCCATGCATGGAACTTCTCTTTCCGGATCGTCATCTAATGGTACAATCATTCTGCTTCGTTAAGTGGGCACCATTTTTTTTAAAGCCACATTAATAACATTTCATTTCAAAGAATATCATCGTACTTGCCATTTTAGTAAGGGTTTCTTTTTTGATTAGCTTTATAAAGAACCTGTCCAACTTTGTACAGACAAATAAACCCTCCATGATTACAAGGAGATCTTTGTGGATGAATAAATTAAAAATCTCCTTATGCAGTAAATCAACTCCTACACATGAGTCAATTTCAGTCAGATATATTTTAGCTTTAAACCAATATGCAAGGCTTGTGAGGTTGAGAATTGCTGCATACGAAATGTTTCCCCTCATTGCCTATTCCAAAATTCAGCAAATTGAAATACAAAGAATTACAGAAATGGTGAACATTAAGATCAAAATAAGTCATATTAATTTCGATTAATTTGTTGATGAAGCACTGAGAGTTAATTTCTGTATTTGACAGTGTATTGGTTTCTAATTTGATAAGATTTCTAAAGGACCTGTCCAACTTTGTACAGACTGATTACAAAGATGTCTTTGGCAATAAACAAATTAAAAATCTATTTATATGGCAAATTAACTCTTACACATGAGTCATATATAGAATAATTTTCAGCAAGGTTTTTCTTTTTAACTTTAAACCAATATCCAAGGCATTTTAAACAGCCAAAGTTTTTCAACAGAATTGTCCCAAAATTACTGCAAATTGAAATATGATGAATTACAGAAATGGTAGACATTAAGTTAAAAATAATTCATATTATTTTCCATAATTTCAGAGATTAAGCACTGAGAGTTAATTACTGCATTTGACAGTGTTCAGGCTTCTTATTTGATTAGATTTGTAAAGTACCTGTCTAACTTTGTACATACTCCATGATTATGAGGGTTATTGTGGATGAACAATTAAAAAAAATTCTCCTTATATGGCAAAAGACTTCTTCCTGTCTTTCATCATCATAGCTAATGCTAACCTCCAGGAAAGTGAGTCATTGTACCTTCTCAAGATAACATGAAGTGGAAAGACTATTCTGAAGCTATCCATTGATCAATTGTATCATACCAGACAATTTTTCCTCCTGAATCTATTTTGTGTATTATTTATAAGTCTACCATTTGGCCATGCTTTAAATACTGCTGCCACATGTGGTCCATTACTCCTGCAATATATTTAGAGAGTCTTGATAAAATCAAAAGAAGAATCAGCAATATTATTGGTCATGACCTAGCATCTAACCTTCAGTTGCTTTTCTACTGCTATAATGTAGCTTTCCTGCGCCATTTCTATAAATAATTTTCATGGTAATTATTCAGATGAACTTTTCACTCTGGTAAATGCAATGTCAATCGTGATCTTCTGTCTTCTTAATTCTTGTTCTTTTATTGTCCTCTCTGCTTAATAATGTTTTCTTTTTCTCATATTCTCAATTTGATATTCAAAAATTTAAATGCAATGTCAATCATTATCTTCTGTCTTCTTAATTCTTGTTCTTTTATTGTCCTCTCTCCTTAATAGTGTTTACTTTTTCTCATATTCTCAATTTGATATTCAAAAATTTAAATGCAATGTCAATCATTATCTTCTGTCTTCTTAATTCTTGTTCTTTTATTGTCCTCTCTGCTTAATAATGTTTTCTTTTTCTCATATTCTCAATTTGATATTCAAAAATTTAAATGCAATGTCAATCATTATCTTCTGTCTTCTTAATTCTTGTTCTTTTATTGTCCCCTCTCCTTAATAGTGTTTTCTTTTTCTCATATTCTCAATTTCATCTTCAAAAATTTAAATGCAATGTCAATCATTATCTTCTGTCTTCTTAATTCTTGTTCTTTTATTGTCCTCTCTGCTTAATAATGTTTTCTTTTTCTCATATTCTCAATTTGATATTCAAAAATTTAAATGCAATGTCAATCATTATCTTCTGTCTTCTTAATTCTTGTTCTTTTATTGTCCCCTCTCCTTAATAGTGTTTTCTTTTTCTCATATTCTCAATTTCATCTTCAAAAATTGAAATGCAATGTCAATTGTTATCTTCTGTCTTCTTAATTATATTCTTTTATTGTCCTTTCTGCTTAATAATGTTTTTCTCATATTCTTACCAAATCAGTGACCCTCCTGCGAGTTAGTGGCTTTGTTGCCTTGCTTGGAATAAAATGATTTTTAAAAATATGTGGCTTCTTTTAGCTAACTTTATTTTTATGAGTAACAGAATTTTCCATGTTCTGTCTTCAAAAATTAATTTTCCATGTTCTGTCTTCAAAAATTAATTTTCCATGTTCTGTCTTCAAAATAACCTGAATTAATCTTACATATATATAAGTTGACCATTTGTCCATGCTTTGAATATTATTGCCACATATGGTCCAGTTCCCCTGTCATATATTTACTGATTCTTGATTACATCAAAATAAGAATCAGCAATATTATTGGTCCTGACCTGGCATCTCAGCTTCAGTCACATTCTCACAGCCGTAATGTAGATTGACTAAATGTAACCATAAGTTCTCTGCTAAGAGTTTCTTCTTTCACACTTCTCGCTTGTGGAACACTCTTCTGGCTTTGTATCAGTTTTTATGGAACTCACTTTCAGCTCCATAAAAACTGGCAATACATTTGAATATATATGGTAATAGGCTAAGGTTATTGGAATTTCTTAAATGAAGTATTGTCATTATTATTATTATTATTTGCACTAGTTTATCTTTCATCTTATTTTTGTTGCTTTTTATCGCAACATGTAGGATATTTTATTTCCGATCCAATCTGTTTATTTAGCAATCATAGAAATAGACAGTGTAAATAGAGAAAATAATAAGTTATCTTAAATATTGAAAGGAAATAATGTCATAATTAAATATTGATTAGTTTATCTCTCATCTTATTTTTGTTGCTTTTTTATCGCAACGTTTATTTCCGATCCATTCTGTTATTTAACATCGGCAGACATAGAAATGAATTATAAATGGATGTAATCATCTTAAAATGTCTGAATTTCTTTGATTAAGTTTTGTCATTTACATCTTATTTTTGTTGCTTTTATGCCTTTTTATTTCCAATCCATGCTGCTTATTTAATGGCCGTAGAAATAGAAATGCATTGTAAATGGACGTAATGGTCTTAAGTTGTCTGAATTTCTTAGAGGAAGCATTGTCATTATTATTAATATTCTACTGGTTTATCTTACATCTTATTTTTGTTGCTTTTATGCCTTTTTATTTCCGATCCATGCTGCTTATTTAATGGCCGTAGAAATAGAAATGCATTGTAAATGGACGTAATGGCCTTAAGTTGTCCGAATTTCTTAGAGGAAGCATTGTCATTATTATTAATATTCTACTGGTTTATCTTACATCTTATTTTTGTTGCTTTCATGCCTTTTATTTCCATCCATGCTGCTTATTTAATGGCCGTAGAAATAGAAATGCATTGTAAACGGACGTAATGGTCTTAAGTTGTCCGAATTTCTTAGAGGAAGCATTGTCATTATTATGAATATTCTACTGGTTTATCTTACATCTTATTTTTTGTTGCTTTTTATGCCTTTTTTATTTCCGATCCATGCTGTTATTTAATGGCCGTAGAAATAGAAATGCATTGTAAATGGACGAATGGTCTTAAGTTGTCCGAATTTCTTAGAGGAAGCATTGTCATTATTATTAATATTCTACTGGTTTATCTTACATCTTATTTTTATTTGCTTTTTATGCCTTTTTTTTCCGATCCATGCTGCTTATTTAATGGCCGAGAAATAGAAATGCATTGTAAATGGACGAATGGTCTTAAGTTGTCCGAATTTCTTAGAGGAAGCATTGTCATTATTATTAATATTCTACTGGTTTATCTTACATCTTATTTTTGTTGCATTCATGCTTTTTTTTATTTCCAATCCATGCTAAATATTTAATGGCCGTAGAAATAGAAATGCATTGTAAATGGACGAATGGTCTTAAGTTGTCCCAATTTCTTAGAGGAAGCATTGTCATTATTATGAATATTCTACTGGTTTATCTTACATCTTATTTTTGTTGCTTTTATGCCTTTTTATTTCGATCCATGCTGCTTATTTAATGGCCGTAGAAATAGAAATGCATTGTAAATGGACGAAATGGTCTTAAGTTGTCCAAATTTCTTAGAGGAAGCATTGTCATTATTATTAATATTCTACTGGTTTATCTTATCTTATTTTTTGTTGCTTTTATGCCTTTTTTATTTCCAATCCATGCTGCTTATTTAATGGCCATAGAAATAGAAAATGCATTATAAACGACGCGTAATGGTCTTAAGTTGTCCGAATTTCTTAGAGGAAGCCTTGTCATTATTATTAATATTCTACTGGTTTATCTTACATCTTATTTTTTGCTGCTTTTATGCCTTTTTATTTCGATCCATGCTGCTTATTTAATGGCCCGAGAAATAGAAATGCATTGTAAATGGACGAATGGTCTTAAGTTGTCCGAATTTCTTAGAGGAAGCATTGTCATTATTATGAATATTCTACTGGTTTATCTTACATCTTATTTTTGTTGCTTTTATGCCTTTTTATTTCCGATCCATGCTGCTTATTTAATGGCCGTAGAAATAGAAATGCATTGTAAATGGACGTAATGGTCTTAAGTTGTCCGAATTTCTTAGAGGAAGCATTGTCATTATTATTAATATTCTACTGGTTTATCTTACATCTTATTTTTGTTGCTTTTATGCTTTTTTATTTCCAATCCATGCTGCGTATTTAATGGCCGTAGAAATAGAAATGCATTGTAAATGGACGTAATGGTCTTAAGTTGTCCGAATTTCTTAGAGGAAGCATTGTCATCATTATGAATATTCTACTGGTTTATCTTACATCTTATTTTTGTTGCTTTTATGCCTTTTTATTTCCGATCCATGCTGCTTATTTAATGGCCGTAGAAATAGAAATGCATTGTAAAATGGACGAATGGTCTTAAGTTGTCCGAATTTCTTAGAGGAAGCATTGTCATTATTATTAATATTCTACTGGTTTATCTTTTACATCTTATTTTTGTTGCTTTTTATGCCTTTTTATTTCGATCCATGCTGCTTATTTAATGGCCGTGAAATAGAAATGCATTGTAAATGGACGTAATGGTCTTAAGTTGTCCGAATTTCTTAGAGGAAGCATTGTCATTATTATTAATATTCTACTGGTTTATCTTACATCTTATTTTTGTTGCTTTTATGCCTTTTTATTTCCGATCCATGCTGCTTATTTAATGGCCGTAGAAATAGAAATGCATTGTAAATGGACGTAATGGTCTTAAGTTGTCCAAATTTCTTAGAGGAAGCATTGTCATTATTATTAATATTCTACTGGTTTATCTTACATCTTATTTTTGTTGCTTTTATGCCTTTTTATTTCCAATCCATGCTGCTTATTTAATGGCCGTAGAAATAGAAATGCATTGTAAACGGACGTAATGGTCTTAAGTTGTCCGAATTTCTTAGAGGAAGCATTGTCATTATTATTAATATTCTACTGGTTTATCTTACATCTTATTTTTTGTTGCTTTCATGCCTTTTTTTTCGATCCATGCTGCTTATTTAATGGCCGTAGAAAATAGAAATGCATTGTAAATGGACGTAATGGTCTTAAGTTGTCCAAATTTCTTAGAGGAAGCATTGTCATTATTATTGATATTCTACTGGTTTATCTTACATCTTATTTTTTTTAAATTTCATGCTTTTTTATTTCGATATATTCTGCTTATTTAATGGCCGTAGAAATAGAAATGCATTATAAACGGACGAATGGTCTTAAGTTGTCCGAATTTCTTAGAGGAAGCCATGTCATTATTATTAATATTCTACTGGTTTATCTTACATCTTATTTTTGTTGCTTTTATGCCTTTTTTTTCCGATCCATGCTGCTTATTTAATGGCCGTAGAAATAGAAATGCATTGTAAACGGACGAATGGTCTTAAGTTGTCCAAATTTCTTAGAGGAAGCATTGTCATTATTATTAATATTCTACTGGTTTATCTTACATCTTATTTTTATTTGCTTTCATGCCTTTTTTTATTTCGATCCATGCTGCTTATTTAATGGCCCGTAGAAATAGAAATGCATTGTAAATGGACGTAATGGTCTTAAGTTGTCCGAATTTCTTAGAGGAAGCATTGTCATTATTATTAATATTCTACTGGTTTATCTTACATCTTATTTTTGTTGCTTTTATGCCTTTTTATTTCCGATCCATGCTGCGTATTTAATGGCCGTAGAAATAGAAATGCATTGTAAATGGACGAATGGTCTTAAGTTGTCCTAATTTCTTAGAGGAAGCATTGTCATTATTATTAATATTCTACTGGTTTATCTTACATCTTATTTTTTTTTTGCTTTCATGCCTTTTTTATTTCGATCCATGCTGCTTATTTAATGGCCGTAGAAATAGAAATGCATTGTAAATGGACGTAATGGTCTTAAGTTGTCCAATTTCTTAGAGGAAGCATTGTCATTATTATTAATATTCTACTGGTTTATCTTTTTACATCTTATTTTTGTTGCTTTTATGCCTTTTTTTTTCCGATCCATGCTGCTTATTTAATGGCGTTGAAATAGAAATGCATTATAAACGGACGTAATGGTCTTAAGTTGTCCGAATTTCTTAGAGGAAGCATTGTCATTATTATGAATATTCTACAGGTTTATCTTACATCTTATTTTTGTTGCTTTTATGCCTTTTTATTTCCAATCCATGCTGCTTATTTAATGGCCGTAGAAATAGAAATGCATTGTAAATGGACGTAATGGTCTTAAGTTGTCCAAATTTCTTAGAGGAAGCATTGTCATTATTATTAATATTCTACTGGTTTATCTTACATCTTATTTTTGTTGCTTTTATGCCTTTTTATTTCCGATCCATGCTGCTTATTTAATGGCCGTAGAAATAGAAATGCATTGTAAACGGACGTAATGGTCTTAAGTTGTCCGAATTTCTTAGAGGAAGCATTGTCATTATTATTAATATTCTAATGGTTTATCTTACATCTTATTTTTGTTGCTTTTATGCCTTTTTATTTCCAATCCATGCTGCTTATTTAATGGCCGTAGAAATAGAAATGCATTGTAAACGGACGTAATGGTCTTAAGTTGTCCAATTTCTTAGAAAAGCATTGTCATTATTATTAATATTCTACTGGTTTATCTTACATCTTATTTTTTTGTTGCTTTCATGCCTTTTTATTTCGATCCATGCTGCTTATTTAATGGCGTAGAAATAGAAATGCATTGTAAATGGGCGTAATGGTCTTAAGTTGTCCAATTTCTTAGAGGAAGCATTGTCATTATTATGAATATTCTACTGGTTTATCTTACATCTTATTTTTGTTGCTTTCATGCTTTTTTATTTCCGATACATTCTGCTTATTTAATGGCCGTAGAAATAGAAATGCATTGTAAACGGACGTAATGGTCTTAAGTTGTCCGAATTTCTTAGAGGAAGCCATGTCATTATTATTAATATTCTACTGGTTTATCTTACATCTTATTTTTGTTGCTTTTATGCCTTTTTATTTCTGATCCATGCTGCTTATTTAATGGCCGTAGAAATAGAAATGCATTGTAAACGGACGTAATGGTCTTAAGTTGTCCTTTCATTTCTTAGAGGAAGCATTGTCATTATTATTAATATTCTACTGGTTTATCTTACATCTTATTTTTGTTGCTTTCATGCCTTTTTATTTCCGATCCATGCTGCTTATTTAATGGCCGTAGAAATAGAAATGCATTGTAAATGGACGTAATGGTCTTAAGTTGTCCGAATTTCTTAGAGGAAGCATTGTCATTATTATTAATATTCTACTGGTTTATCTTACATCTTATTTTTGTTGCTTTTATGCCTTTTTATTTCCCCATCCATGCTTTCGTATTTAATGGCGTAGAAATAGAAATGCATTGTAAATGGACGTAATGGTCTTAAGTTGTCCGAATTTCTTAGAGGAAGCATTGTCATTATTATTAATATTCTACTGGTTTATCTTACATCTTATTTTTGTTGCTTTTATGCCTTTTTATTTCCGATCCATGCTGCTTATTTAATGGCCGTAGAAATAGAAATGCATTGTAAATGGACGTAATGGTCTTAAGTTGTTTGAATTTCTTAGAGGAAGCATTGTCATTATTATTAATATTCTACTGGTTTATCTTACATCTTATTTTTGTTGCTTTTATGCCTTTTTATTTCCGATCCATGCTGCTTATTTAATGGCCGTAGAAATAGAAATGCATTGTAAACGGACGTAATGGTCTTAAGTTGTCCGAATTTCTTAGAGGAAGCATTGTCATTATTATGAATATTCTACAGGTTTATCTTACATCTTATTTTTGTTGCTTTTATGCCTTTTTATTTCCAATCCATGCTGCTTATTTAATGGCCGTAGAAATAGAAATGCATTGTAAATGGACGTAATGGTCTTAAGTTGTCCGAATTTCTTAGAGGAAGCATTGTCATTATTATTAATATTCTACTGGTTTATCTTACATCTTATTTTTGTTGCTTTTATGCCTTTTTATTTCCGATCCATGCTGCTTATTTAATGGCCGTAGAAATATAAATGCATTGTAAACGGACGTAATGGTCTTAAGTTGTCCGAATTTCTTAGAGGAAGCATTGTCATTATTATGAATATTCTACTGGTTTATCTTACATCTTATTTTTTTTGCTTTTTATGCCTTTTTTTCCGATCCATGCTGCTTATTTATTGGCCGTAGAAATAGAAATGCATTGTAAATGGACGTAATGGTCTTAAGTTGTCCGAATTTCTTAGAGGAAGCATTGTCATTATTATTAATATTCTACTGGTTTATCTTACATCTTATTTTTGTTGCTTTCATGCCTTTTTATTTCCGATCCATGCTGCTTATTTAATGGCCGTAGAAATAGAAATGCATTGTAAATGGACGTAATGGTCTTAAGTTGTCCAAATTTCTTAGAGGAAGCATTGTCATTATTATTAATTTTGCATTAGTTTCCTTCTCAGAGATCAGGATGTTTAATAAGTAAATAATTAACCGTAACCTTGGGAAGCTACCCTTCTAGGTCAGCTGACTTCCAAATTAGGCTACAAGGATTAACCATTTAAAGAATTCTAAATTAACAGAAACTATGTCCACACTTACCCTGTATACTATTTGGATTATCCAAGGGTCGGCTCTGTGGACCCCATGTAATTTCAAAAGGAACATTTCTGTACGGAATGTCTGGTTCATAAAAAAACTGAAAGAAAAAAGAGAAAAAGTAAGAAACTTGTTAAATGTTTTCAAAACATAAATCCTTTTAAAGTTCATGAGGCAATTTTTTTAGACTAGGCATTCCCAGCAGTTTTTGTGTCATCACCCACTTTTACATGGAAAAATTTTTCAATACCCGCCCAGATAGTAAATAGTCAAATGCATACAAAAATGTTTTGGTAAATGTTTGTTACTGGTTCATAAACTGACTTTATGATGTAGTAAAAAAAATATCAAAGGGAGGTAACAAATAACACTGATTTATATATGCAACAGCTGCTGCTGCTATTACCATATTAAAAAACTAATGAAAGCAATCTAGACCATTGAAGACTATATATATATATATATATATATATATATATATATATATATATATAAATATAAAAGTGAACATAAGTCAACATTAGAGGCGACAGTCTGTTTCATGCTATATGCAATCGTCAGGCCACATGCAATCGTGGCACGATTACATGTAACATGAAACAGACTGTTGCCTCTAAGTGTTGACTTCTATGTTCACTATCACAACTCTATCTCTGATATCGAGCACTTTATCCATAAATATAGCACACCTTAAGACTATATTTCTTCATATATATATATATATATATATATATATATAAAAATTTAGTTTTAGGTTTAGTGTTGCAAGTGTTGAAAAAATAATAATATTATAGGAAGACAATATAAAAACATTATTTCTGAATAATATATGGCATGTTTTTTGCAAGTTGGCTGAAATATCATGGTAAGCCAGTTTAGCTGGTGGGTTGTAGTTTGCTAATACATGACTTAGAATCTGCATAGCTCAAAGAGTAAAAATAAGAACGAAAAATGGTTTAAAAGATAAAGAGACATTTTTAAAGGGTAGTCATCAGCACTTGTGGAATGAACTGGACAAGGAAGAACACTAGAGAGTTAGAAATCTGAAAGAATCAGCACATATGCTAGGCTATGAGGATCTCCTTAGTAGGCCTAGCATAAAATTAAATGTAATATTGGAGCTGCTAATAAAGAGAGATAAATGACAGCAAGTCTTCAACTGCAGCAGCAGTAGTCAAAACCTGATGGTCAGCAGCAACAGTTGCAACCTAATCAGCAGCTAGATTAATTTTAAGGCTCCAAGTTTACTACATGACCTAGTAGGTAAAAACATTGGTTTGTGAATTTGGTTACATAGTTGTTGTGAGTTCAATCTCAGTTGGGCAGTGGGTATTTGCACTCAGTTGAAATGGGCGGGCAATGACTGAACAGAATTAAATAAAAATATAATAAAACTATACAAGATATCCCTAGACATGAGCAGTGGAATGAAAAAAGTCTACCCAACAAACACACCCAGATTAAATAAAGTGTTCAGTTCTGAATTCCAAGAATACATCGATCCATGTAACCTACAGGATGAGCAATATCTGAGCAGTACTGAAAATAAGAACAAGATGAGATGTCCTAAAATCAAGAATAGTCTATCTCCATAGATTGAATAAAGGTGTTCAGTTCAGAATTCCCTGTAGATCTATGTACACTTGAGGAAGGTCAGAGAGCACAACGGCCAAAATGTTATGATAACAACAAAGATGAGGACAAGAATATAAATCGTGTAAAAATGATAACTTCTTATCTCATAAATTCAGGTTTGGTTTGGATTGTTTACAACAAATCAACATCAATGGGTTATTTCATGCTGACAAGATTTTTATTGCTGGTAATTTTTTTCCAAAAATATATTGCTCTTATTAAAACCTATTTTTACAATGTCATAGTGTTTTGACCCCAGTTTGATGAGTAACTATTTGCCCATAGCTGGGATCCTAACAGGTGCTACCACCCCGGGTTAGGGTGGACCTGGGAACAACGGAAATTAAAAGGTGGTTCAACTCTCCTCAAAACCTCCTGATCAGAGGCCTTGCTGCCGGATGTAGTTTATCGTTATATCCAGAACGCTAGAAATTCAGATAAAAAAAAACGTATGTTTAATTATATAAATGACATTGGCTTTCAATTTCCTTGCAAGAATATACATGCTATATATATATATATATATATATATATATATATATATATATATAAAAAAATTACTGAAAGCAGAAATATCATTGGTTTAATGTTTGTCAAAAATAAAAAATCATAGAAAAAACGGGAAGACAGTAACTTCCATCAGATACACACCCGTTTCTTTTTTGCTATTCATTCTCAAGATAGCTGCATGGACACTTTACACTTCTCAGTGGCACTTTAAAAAAAAAAAAAAGTAAGAGGCTGACCACACGGATAATATCTCCAAGCAGACACCTGTCCTTTAACAACCAGTCATATAGACAGTCTTTTTAATTTCCATCTTGTTTCCTTAGCTAGAGGAGGCCAAAGAAAGTGCATCTGGAAGCGGTTTCAGCTGTCAATTTCCGGCACTTTCTGAATAAATATTTGTAGATATTTTCAGGATGTAGAGAAAAAGGCCGCAGATGAAGGTGAAGCGGTCAGGTGATGAAAAGAAACAACATTCGGGGTTTATTAACAATTACAGCAATAAACGTTGTTTGAAATGTTTGCAAACATTTGGACAACGTTTACATTGAGTGAAACAGATTGTGTTTGTATTTCGAAGAATATAGTTGACGTATATCCACAAACTTATTTATTTTTTAATAATTTTGGCATTCTTTAATATTCTTTTAAATCATTTCACTCCAAACAAGGTGAATACGCAAGGATTTATATATATATATATATATATATATATATATATATATAAAAGACATTTTTATGTTTAACATTCTTTTTATAGACACAAATATTTAAGTAAATGCTCTGTTTATAATAAACAGTATTAAACATAAAACATATTTACTTAATACTTATATCTATAAAAAGAATGTTAAACATAAAAATGTCTTTAATAATTTGTCGGACTTTGTCCAATTCTTAATGTATGACATCATATATATATATATATATATATATACACTTTACAATTGGAATTAAGATATCTTTAGTTAATGACCGTTTTCACAGGATTTTTCAAACTGTTTATTGTATCAGTTTGTAGTGGGATCCCTCTACACACTGATACGATAAACAGTTTGAAAAATCCTGCGAATTTTAAAATTAAAATTCTTAGGTGAAAATGGTCATTAACTAAATGTATCTTTAATTCCAATTGTAAATAAAATTTGCTCTGTTTAATGAAAATAAACATTGAGCGATCTTTTGTGATATTTCAAATTCTCTGTTGTGTTAATAGGACTCGCCTGGATTGTACCAACAGATTACTATCTCTCTCTCTCTCTCTCTCTCTATATATATATATATATATATAGTGCCGTGATGGATAGCGGTTCGGAATGAGGAATCGGAAAGCCGAGATCGAATTCCAGTCGAATCCATTACATTCATTTAAGTGCTAATACCCTTGGGAAAGGTATGAATCCTATTCTTCTCCGCCCCCCCCCAGTTATGGGTAAATAGCAGGAGAAACCGGGTTCTATAGGCTTAGACAGCTCTTAATTCAAAATCTGTGTATGGTTTTGGGTGCACCCGGTCCCTGTATTCGACCCTTCAAAAAGTGTGGTTGGTTTTGCACAAAACCATCACCACTATAATCAAATCATATGTGCAGGTTGTCTGGCTGCCGGTTCCTAGGAACTGAGATCGTCAAATATATATATATATATATATATATATATATATATATATATATATATACGCAGTACTTAGTGGAAAGCGCTCAATAACAGTGATAGAGCTAACATATTCAGTTGTATGGATATGAGATTGTGACCCTGCGTTTCACAACGGCCGAAACGTTGTAATAAATATGGCAACAAAGATGAGGACAATAGTCCGAATAATGTAAATAGTATATATATATATATATATATATATATATATATATATATATATATATATAAAAATATACTCTTAAGGTGTTTTATATTTATGGGATAAAGTGCTCAATATCAGAGATAGAACGTGCCTAAATATAAAAGTGAACATTGAAGTCAACACTTAGAGGCGACAGTCTGTTTCATGCTAGATCGTCAGGCCTGACGATTGCGTTTAGCATGAAACTAACTGTTGACTTCAATGTTCACTTATATATATATATATATATATATATATATATAATTTAAATAAAAACAGACCACTTTAAGGTTCCATGTAATAAATTATTTCACCACAGCCCTTTTAAAAGGACTGCGGATCATCAGACTTTACTTCCAAACAAAAAATGAAAAGAAAATTTACACAATTGAGCTTTCTGGATTATATCCTCCTTAGGTTTTACCCATACGGATTACCTAGTTTTTCCTAAACTAACTATATATATATATATATATATATATATATATATATATATATATATATATATATATATATATGAAGAAAGAGAAAATGTCTTGTATTAATTTGTTTTTTGGCAGTCTTTTTGAATTTCCATGATCTGTCAGAATGATTAACAAGGAGCATTTCCACGTCTCAACTTAAGGAAAAAAAACCAAAAAAACAGAAGTTTATTTATAAATAAAGTTTTGCCAAAGCCTTGTGCGTATTTACATGAAGTTTTTGAAGCAGTCAATGTCTCAGTTAATATTGGAATTGGTCAGTCTCTAACAGAGCGAAAAAACCACGGAATGGTTGACAAATTTTGATGAGTCAAAAACTCGAATCAATATTTGTTAATATGGAGCATATCAAACTTGATGCAACGTTCCTTTGAGAGTTGCCAATATTTTGCTAATATGACGTAGATGGTCTGCAAGTGCCTTTAGTTTGATCGGAGAAAATACAGCCAACCGTACAATCCTAAGTAAGGAAAATACAAAGAGACTGAGAATGTAAGGAGAGACCGATTAGACAAATTATATACGAAAGCAAGTTATATATTTATAGATACTTGATGAAATATAAAAAGAATCTGCAATGTTATTGGTCCTGACTTGGCATCTCGGCTCATAGCGTAGCTTCTCTTTTTTATAAATACTTTCATGGTAATTATTCTGATGAGTAGACTTGCTCTCCGTTGATCTTCAGCAAAGAAAAAGAATTTAATTTAAACCAATATAATAATGGTGATATGTTTGAACACTTTCCGTTGACACGAAGTGGAAAGATTATATTGAATCAATTGCTTGCTCTGCTGCTAGGAAAGTTGGTTCACTGTGATGTGCGAGATAGTTTTTTTTCTCCAGAATCTATTTTATATACACTAGAGTTCAAAAGTTTGAAGCTGCTCTCCAGAATTCAGCATGGGATGAACTTGACAGAAGAGTTGAAAAAAACAATGAAAAAGAACCCAGTCACTGAAAAAAGAATGAAAACAATTATCAAACTTATTTTTGTGATGTCAACGAATACTCGTTGCTACTTTTGTGATGCCAACGAATCCTTGTTGTCAATTTTGTAATGCTCGTTGTAGTAGAGACTTTGTACGCCATTGAACAATACTGGTGCCACTAACACTCGCACTAATAGTACTTGCATAATAATACTCGCTTCAACAGTAATCCGAATAGAGAAATAGTAATAGAGGATAGAATAGAGATAGTGATCCTTATATTAATAGAGGATAGAATAGAAATGGTGATCCGTATAGTAATAGAGAGTAGAATAGAAATGATGATCTATATTGTAATAGAGGATAGAGGAGAAATAGCGTTCAATCTAGACGTCACACGACTTCCTATATATGCAATTCCTCAATGGTCACGTCATCCACTTAATTCAATAATAGGATCGCCTGTGTTTGCTCACTGGCAGTCTATGTTCAAACTCAAATGCAGGCAGCGACACTTTATTCCTATATAACAAAATTTAATCATAAAAATACTTTTTTGCTTTTTGTCGTAACAAAATTTCGAATAAAAAACCATTTTAACCTTGTATAATAATTTTCTCTTGTTTAAAGTACAAAAGAACTAATTTGGGAGCCAATTTAAAAAATTATCAGGGATGGTCTGAAACTTTTGAAAGCAAGTGTTGTTACGGTTTTTTGGGTATATGCACCTATAACTAGTGAGCGAGTCAGAATGACTTATTTCCCTTTATAGTCGACCAATGGAAGGTTGACCAATCCGAATCCGCACAACACTGTATTCGTCGTGTATAAAGGCGGCCATCTTGTTTCGTCTACCGGAAGGACCAAAGGCGACCAGGAGAAGGATGAACTACACTCTGTTGTGATATCCACTGCGAACCTCCACTATGCTTTCCTACTGTCTCCGAAATATTCACTGCCAACCTCTGGATTCTATACTCGAGGACGACCGTCATGAAAATGTCTAACAAGTGTAAGTGAATATATATATATATATATATATAATTACCTTTGGGAAAAACAATATATAATTTTTTGTATATTAAGAACAATTTTAGGAGAAAGATGTATGACAAAGTGAAAAAAATCTTTTGCGTGGTGCATTTTGTCCTTTAGGACTCCATTAGACTAAACTTTATCGCATCAAAGAATATCTTATTTGCTCACAAAGTGCCGTTGCTTTTATCACCACATACAAATTGCCTTGAGGTTCTTCACCAGGAGAAAAACCAGGATAAAGAAATTTGCTGAGAGATATCTTGTCGGTTCTTTGCAAAAGGTTGGCGGTATAGGGAGTGTAAATGATAGCAAAAAGAGAAAAAAAAACGATAAAGGCTTTTTTTTACAATTATGTTCCCCTGTACAAAGCCCAAGATCCACTCAAAGTAGAGAGTTATAGAGTAAAAGACACAGTTTATAGGGATATATGGGGAAGTTAACTGTTAAACCTAGACTTGAACAAGTTAAGCTTGTACTAATCAGGGAAGCAACCTCTTGGGAGTTGGGTCTACAAAGTAGTAGTTCGAGGGAAGAAACTGCTTGAATAGAACTTACATCTTACCCCAGGGGAATACAAAGGGAATAAGGGTGGTTCGCTATAATGTGCTTGGCATGGTGAGTCTTAGCTATGAAGGGTAGTACTGGTGGAACTAAGGAATGTAGTTAGACATAGCACTTTCCATATAGAGCAGCGAGAGGCTTGCAACTTTTTGTCTTGTGGGAAAGAGGTTGTAGAATGGAAAATAAGGACGCTTTTGGATTCTATAGAGACTGGAAAGTGAAGATTGGGTAAGTCCAGTTCATATTTGATTGGATGGAACTTTCATCGAACCAATGGAATACAATGAGAATGAGCCGACCAAGCATAGAAATGAATACAATATGGGAACCAGTAATAAGGAGTGCCAGAGAAAAGCGATAATAACAATAAAAATTGCAATATGATCTCTGGTAAAAAAAAAATACAATGATAACAGCAAAAATTGCAATATGAGCACTGGTATAAAAAATTTGTTGCTGAAGAAATTAATACACAGATGTCTGTGCCATGTTTCTTCAAGGATAAAGGCGTTGGTTAGATCCAGTTACAGGTCCCAAAGAGTGTAAGTTCAATACCCGGTTAAGGCAGTGGAAAACTTGGAGAGAGGAATTAACAGGAGATAACTGACATCCATTAAACATGGCACGTGGAACTAGAACAGTCTACCCCAGTGAGCAAAATAAAGGGTTCAGTTTGACATTCCAACCACCCGAATAAGGCCGAAGCGTAGAACGGCCGAAACATTGTAATAAATATGTCGAAAAAGATGAGGACAATAGTCCGAATAATGTAAATAGTGTACATAATACCTAATCTCAGAAATATAAACATATACAGAATGAGGATTGTTTGCTCAAAGAATTGAAAGCTGTGGAGAGCCATGATCACACATATCCTGAAGAGAGATGATGCAAAGCAGAAGAAGATATTTAAACAACTTTTGTAAATCTATAACTAATTTGTCATGTCAGAAAGTTTTGTCAACCTTTGCCCGGAACCATATTAGCAAAAAACATCAAATTCTTACTCAGGCACAAGTAACTAAATGTTTAGTAAGGCTAAGACAGATTTATTCCAAAGATAATATATTACCAAAGGGCTAAAGATGAATATCAGAACATCTAGGACAGCCCTGAGTGGGCATGGCAGGCGAGGGCAACAAGGGAAGGTACAAATGCAGCATCAAGGGATAGGGGTAAATGTGGTAGAGGTAGAGGTGCTTATGTGAACACTTCATAGGCAAACCTTACTAGGAACTCAAACAGAAAAAAAAAAAACTGATTTATGAGACAAAGAAAGTTAAATTCAATTTACAGACCAGCAACCTTTTATTGGATGAAGAGTGTCCCCCGAATTCCTCACCCTCAAGTCCTACCTACCCTACCAACTCATGTGGTCTCTATCCAGGCCACATAAAATCAATAACAAAAATATTGTTGAAAAGAAAACTTTGATGATCAACTTCCCAAGAAAATCATTTTTTTAGAGGAAGCAATATATTTTTACACTCAGATTGTTATGTATTCTGTTTATATTTTTGTGCGGATAAAAGAAAATCCAAGAAATAGAGTTCAATTTTTTTTAATGAAACCATATTAAAATAATTTCTGCAATAAAACCATTCCTGACCACTGACAATCCCTTTCTTCCGTATTTTCAATGCATTTCTATAGTAAAATCATTAGCAATGCATTTACATTATACATATAATAGCTCTTATCTATCAGTAATGCTTGCCTTCATTCCTGACCACTGACAATCCCTTTCTTCCTGATTTTCAATGAATTCCTATAGTAAAATCATTAACAATGCATTTCCATTATACATATAATAGCCCTATTCTATCAGTAATGCTTGCCTTCATTCCTGACCACTGACAATCCCTTTCTTCCTGATTTTCAATGCATTCCTATAGTAAAATCATTAACAATGCATTTCCATTATACATATAATAGCCATATTCTATCAGTAATGCTTTCCTTCATTCCTGACCACTGACAATCCCTTTCTTCCTGATTTCCAATGCATTCCTATAGTAAAATCATTAACAATGCATTTCCATTATACATATAATAGCCATATTCTATCAGTAATGCTTTCCTTCATTCCTGACCACTGACAATCCCTTTCTTCCTGATTTCCAATGCATTCCTATAGTAAAATCATTAACAATGCATTTCCATTATACATATAATAGCCATATTCTATCAGTAATGCTTGCCTTCATTCCTGACCACTGACAATCCCTTTCTTCCTGATTTTCAATGAATTTCTATAATAAAATAATTTTGGAGATTATGTGTTATTTGACATTTGTAGCATGGAAAATCCTCCATTTAACGTCTCTTGAATTAAAGAATATTGGATATAAGGAACCATCTGATTTTTTATTTTTACTGAATTGAAGTTTAATAAATGCTCAAATAAATCATTTATTGAGTCCATGCTTATTGATTTATTTTTTATGGTTATTTATTATTTGTTTAAAGCCAGGTAATATTTTTAGATTGTAAGAATTTTGTTTTTCAGAGATGATAATGATTTAATACAAGTCTTACTAATTAACCCATAGCTGGGGGTGAAGAGGTGGATTTATATCTAATCAGAATTTGATAAACAAAACAAGAAATAATAATGCGGATATAAAGTGGGGGATTAATTCTATATTACAATCAATATAAAAACTGTCCCCTCAGTTTTTGGTCGCGTTGTTTCTATACATCTATATTCTAAGGATGTAAATAAATCTAAGACATGCCTGTGTAGCTAATCATTGAATGATTTATTTTCTATGGCTTATCAACAAACAAGAAATTATAATGTGGACATAAAATGGGGGATCAATTATACATTAAAATCAATATATAAAGTGATCCCTCACTTTGCAGCCACCATGTTACTAGTTAACTTATAACTGGGGGGGGGGAGAAAATAACTTTCCCAAATGTATATGCCCATAAGTGAATATAATGAACCTAACAGGAATCGATGTTTGGATCGATTTATATTCCAGAGATTGTAAATAAATCTAAAAGACATGCCTGTGTTGCTAATCAGTATTTCATTGAATGATTTATTTTCTACGGCTTATCAACCCTTTGCAGGTTATTTAAAGCCAGAAATTATTTTAAGAATGTAAGAATGTTTTTCTTTTTGATTAATAATAGTTTAGTGATATTTGTCTTATTAGTTAACTTATAACTAGGTGGGGGAGAAAATAACTTCCCAAATGTATATGCCCATAAGTGAATATAATGAACCTAACAGGAATTGGAACTCGGCTCTCCGATTAAACACACATCCAAGCTTACATCATCTGGTATTTCCAAAAGGCTCAAGTTGCTAAACCTTCAGCATTCTGTATTATTAATATTACTTCACTTTCCACTGCATTTTTTCAAGGTCTCTTAATTGCAGTATCTTTGTTAATTTTACTCAAAGTTGTTTTCTGTTGCCATAGATGGATATGACAGCACAACTATGCAATTTAAACACTATCATTCAGGGATCAGATAAATTCAGTGTTACGATAAACCTTTCGTACAGCAAACGAAGTCACTTGCAGAGTGATAAAGGTTAAATTCGCAGATTGCACAAGAACTAGTGTTTCAATATGATGTGGCCGTAAGCCGAGTGTCCGCGTTAAATTACTAGGTACAGGTAAACCTTGTTAGCATTAGTCATTAAAATGCTGGCCATCTTGGATTTAATAAAACAATGTTACATTAAAATGCGGTGATCTACAGAACTTGTTGCTGCTTTACGAAACGAGGAATTCATCGCATTTTAGGAACATATACTTGTAATTATTTGTTTCTCAGATTTTAAAAGCCAAAAGTTGACAACCCAAGTAAAATCGTTCAAAATCGATTATTTACATATGTACCTTTGGAAATTTTTCTTATCCTCGGTCGAGTACAAAGTAACTTCCTGTGTAGATTACTTCTACAGAAACATAATTTTAAAAAATCCTCTCAGTATTAGCAAGGAATTTATTTACGATTGTTTTGGCTAACATTTTATAAAGTTTTATATAAAGACTGGACATTTGTGCGGTGACGATTGGATTAAAAAAAAACAACAAAAATCTATGGACATTAAATACGGTGGTCTATAGAACTTGACTCTGAGATGTTTATAGCATTTAAAGAACACACTCGCTCCCCAATTAGGTCCTTAAATTGAGGTTTTACTGTATTTTTTTTATCACGATTTCTGACAGATTTTTTCCGTGCAGAAAACCAAAAAATAATTATTAAAATCCTTTCGACCAAAGAAAAACAAAATGAAAAAGACCCCACAAAAAGCGGTTATGTTCTGAAATATGCAAACACATCTCCAATGGGTAAAGTTAATTAGAGTGTATGATCCTTCATTTTTAGGGGAACATGTTTGGCATGTCAGGAGGGACCTCTCCTTATCAGCTTTTCAATATGGAAGCAATTCACCAGAGAGCATCATGGGAATACTGCAGGAGCCATATTGAACATTTATGACATACTGAACACAAACGATGACGCATTTAATCGGGAGCTTTCCATGCCCCCGTGGGAATTCAGAACGAATAGCGTCATCTCACACTCTCTCAGACACACCATTCTCTTGGTGCAAATTGAAGTGTTAGATTTCCTAAGAGTTCAATGCTCATCGAAAATCCCAATACCAAACCCGTTTTACCGATTTTTCTGATATTCCAATAAAGAAAATGGAGATGAATTAATTAGAAAAAAAACTGTCTGTCAATATTATCAAGAAAATATGGAAATAGTAGAAAGATTCCAAAAAGACGTAAAAGCATTAACAGTCAACATTAAACGTCTTTTTCAATCTAATCTAACACGGATTTTAAATTTATAAGACCTCATTATATGCAATGGCAGAGACAAGCAAGTTTTACACGTCTGAAATTACATCTTTTTATATGAATGTAAAGACAAGTGAAAAAAGAAAACACTACATTGTATTTTTATTAATTTTTATTCTTTTTCTTATTTTCCCGCCATCTTCTTTAGTTATATCTTATCACATCTCTCGCTTCTTGTCAATGATTGACTTTACAAGCCTTGACTAATTCCCTAGAGTAAAGGATTTTTATTTATTTCCAAACTAAGATGCTTACTGAATGGCCATAGAAATAGAATTTATTATTGCAACGTTCAGGTCAATTAATTTCTGATCCATGCTAGTTATATAACTGTCAAAGAAAGAGAAAAGCAAGTGTAAACGGACCTAATGGTATTAAGTTGTCCGAAATCCTTAGATGAAGCATTGTCGTTATTATTAATTGTTGGCTAGTTTTTCTTTCATCTTATTTTTGTTGCTTTTTATTACAATGTTCAGATCGATTTATTTTTTTACCCATTCTTTTTATTTAACGGTCGTAGAAATAGAAATGATTTATAAATAGACGTAATAGTCTTAAGTTGTCCGAATTTCTGAGATGAAATATTGTCATTATTATGCTTTTTGAACTGGCTTTTCTTGCATTTTTAATGCTTTTTTATCGCAACGTTCAATCGAATTAATTCGGATATAGGCTGCTTGTTTAACGTTTGTAGAAATAGAAGTGCATTGTAAATAGACGTAATAGTCTTAAGTTGTTCGAATGGGATAGTGATGACAAACATCCAATGTTTATAAAATGCTGACGTGACATGTGTCTCAAATAGCCTCTGACAGCTCCAACCCAGAGAATGGGCAAAGGTAAGAAACTGGCGCCTCATAACCAGAAGTTTCCGGTAGATGGAGCTCGACAAACCAGGAAAGCAGTCCATATTTTCCTATGTGCTGCGTCCCTTCAAGATAAAAGGCGATCATGGCTCTCCAAAATTTAATGCTCTTTAGAAATTTTGTCTTTTGTTATCTCTCCTAAACCTTGTTCAGCCATCCATTTACTCAAGCTCATTTTTCTTCTATGTGCCGTGTCCATTCAGGATATTGGTGATCATGGCTCTCCACAATTTCCTCACTATTGTAGCTCTTAATAAATTTTGTCTTTTTGTTATCTCTCCTAAATCTTGTTCCGCCATCCATTTACTCAAACTCATTCTTTTTCTTCTATGTGCTGTGAAACTTCAGGACATTGGTGATCATGGCTCTCCACAATTTCCTGTCCTTTGTAGCTCTTAATAAATTTTATCTTTTTGTTATCTCTCCTAAACCTTGGTCAGTCATCCATTTACTCAAACTCATTCTTCTTCTTCTATGTGCCGTGTCCCTTCAGAATGTTGGCGATCATGGCTCTCCACAATTTCCTGTCCTTTGCAGATTTTTGTCTTTTTGTCATCTCTCCTAAACCTTGTTCCGCCATCCATTTACTCAAGCACATTCTTCTTCTATGTGCTGTGTCCCTTCAGGATGTTGGCGATTATGGCTCTCCACAATTTCCTATCCTTTCTAGCTTTTAATAAATTTTGTCTTTTGGTCACCTAAACCCTGCTCCGCCATTCATTTACTCAAGCTTATTAAGTTATGCGTTGTTTTTTTGTCCCTCTTGCCGTCAACTTGTCCTGTGAGGATCAGATTTTCCAAGCCTTCTTTCCTTATTATGAGCCCTAGAAATTTCAAGGAAAATCCTGATTTTAAACCTCCGCTGCCTTGCTGTCATATCCAAAAATATTCCAGAGACGAAACCTCGGAGTGAAGTCCTGAAGGCGGTTGGTTGTCAACACTAACAACTTTCCGGCAAATTGTGCAGCCAAGCCGCCCTGAAATCTTATGCCCTGTATACATTCGGATTTTGTCGGTATGACCGAGAGGTGGGTGTCATGTAGTCTGGGCAGCGTACAAGAGAACTTTTTTTAAGCATTCACATCTAGCAAGGCGGGAAGCCACCAGTACGCAAGGGGTTACAGTGGATTTGGAGCAAGAGCAGATAGGAGTGATAGAGGAAAGGATGAGGAGAAGGATAGTGGATAGATCAAGGCAACTGGAGATGTCGATTGACATTACATTTGAATAGTTGGAGATTATAGCTATCAGGGAAACAGGAATAGGAAAAGGAGTTCCACGGGCGAGAGGTGCGAGATATGAAGCTATTGGAGTAGAAGAGACGGCTACATTTAGGAGTTTCGACAGTAAAAAGGTGAGAGCGGGATGCCAGCCTCGTAGGGCGCTTGAATTTATGAAGTCTAGGAATTCATACGAGTCTCACCATCAAACAGGACAGCTAGCTTTATCCCGTGACGTCCTGGGTCTGACGTTAGACTGCATCCAACAGCAAGGCCTCTGATCAGGATGTTTTGAGGAGCGTGGAACCACCTCTTAATTATTGGTGTTCCCAGGTCCACCCTGACCCGGGGTGGTAGCATCTGTTAGGGTCCCAGCTATGGGCAAATAGTGAACTAGTTTTTTTCCAGATCTTACCCACATCCTGGGTATAACAATAAACTACATCCGCGTCCTGTGTATGGCGATAAACTACGTCCAACAGAAAAGCCTCAGATAATGTTTTCGGAAAAATAATGTTGCCAGCTGTACGCTTTTGAAAAAGTAATGTTGCCAGCTATACATTTCTGAAGGAGTAATGTTGCCAGCTATACTTTTAATAGTACTATATATATATATATATATATATATATATATATATATATATATATATAAAAACTTAATAAACTATATATATATATATATATATATATATATATAAAAAAACTTAATTTGGGATCAAATGACCTACAGTGGTTGATATGCCATAAAACCCAACCAACCAACCAATTTATCCCGCGAGATAAAAAGATAACTATTATATTTAATAATTATAAAATAATTTTAAATAATTTAAAAAAAAGAAATTTAAAAAAAAAATAATTAAAAAGGTACTTACAAAAACAGGATCGCAACTTATTCTGTCAATCGCGGTTCTTCTTGCTGGAACTTGGATATGTGGGTTCAATTTGAAGAGACAGCTGAAATCTTTTTGGAAAGACTGTGCGAAAAAAACAAAAACAAATAAAACAATGTGAGAAGACAAAATTTAATAATATATATAGGTGCAATATATATATATATATATATATATATATATATATATATATATATATATATATATATATATATATATATATAGTAATGGATAGTGGGCTTGGATTGAGGAATCGGAGAGCCGAGTTCGAATTCAGTCGAATCCATTACATTCACTTACGTGCTAACACCCTTGGGAAAGGTGTGAATCCTCTTTCTTCTCCCTCCAGCTATGGGTAAATAGCAGGACAGACTGGGTTCTATAGCCTTGGATGGCAACTGGTCTAGGAGAAGGAAAAATCTGAATTCAAAACCTGCGGAGGGTCGTTTGGGGACCTTGGGCACGTAGTGCACCAGGTCTCTGTATTCGGCCCTTCAAAAAGTGTGGATGGTCCTGCACGAAACCTTCACCACTATAATCAAATCTCATGTGCTGTTGTCGGGCTGTCGGTTTCCTGGGAACTGATCTGTTTGACCCTCATACGTCGAATTCGACAGGAGAGTCAGTATATATATATATATATATATATATATATATATATGTATATATATCCGATACAATGAGAACGAAAGTAATATATAAATTCTAACGTCCACAACATTAATCCAAAAGAGGGCTCGATACCGATAGTAGAGCAAAATAACTATTTATTATAATTTTATCATATAGACAAAAACAGTTTACACACTACAAGGATGCAACTTCGTTTCGGTGAGTTTCAACTGCACCTCACCACTTCTAAATTTATTAATTTACAAAACACTTCCATTGATTACAGAATTAGTAGTGATAACTCCACCGTAAATATATGGAACTCCGTTTTAGCTTGGTTTTTATAGTAAACCAAAAAAAAAAAAAAAAAAAAAAAAAAAATAGCATTCCCAACTACTACTATAACTATAGTATTTACATTAGTCGGACTATTGTCCTCATCTTTGTCGCCATATTTGTCACAACGTTTCGGACTGAACCCTTTATTTCGATCACTGGGGTAGACTGTTCTAGTTCCTCCTGCCCTGTTTGATGGATGTCAGTTATCAGTTATCTCCTGCTAATTTTCCCTCTGAAAATTCTCCACTGCCTTAACCAGGTATTGAACTCACCTTCTTTGGGTCTGTCACTGGATCTAACCAACGCCTTTATCCACTGTGCCATGTGTCCTTGAGGACACATGGCACAGTGGATAAAGGGCTACTATAACTATCGCTAAAATCTATTCCACCTACCTCTTCCATCGCATTATTATCTCCTGTTCCCACCTTTCCTCCCCATTCACTCTTAGGACGCTTGTGAGATGATGTGCCTAGACATTTGACCGTCGTTATCGGTAAGGAATCTTCCCAGACTAGCCAGCATTCAACACCCCACCCATCGTTCACCTAACTGCTATCAAGAAACACTATTGTTTCTCTCCGTCACCTTTTTGCTTTATGTATATTCTTTTCTCAAGCAAATGGAAGAAAGGAAGTGACGTTTCACACACGGCTAGCTTACAAGCAGAATCGTTTATAAACATTTTTGGTTCTCACCAGTCGAGGTGCAATTGAAATGCACCGAAACGAAGTTGCATCTTTGTAGACCATATTTGAGTAAACTGTTTTTGTCTATATGATAAAATTATAATGAATAATATATCTCATAATATATATATATATATATATATATATATATATATATATATATATATATTATATATATAAAATGATAATATTATTTGATAATTCCTATGGATAACTCTAAAGAGGGTATAAATCGAAAGAGAGCTCAATGTAAGAACAGAGCAAATAATAATTATGAAAGCGGAGACTTTAGAAATCCATGGTAATATTTTATTTCGCAAAACCAATACTACGGTTTCGTCTCATCAGACGAAACAGTTTCATAGTAATAAATGCATTTTAAATTTATCCAGGCACAAGCGGAAAAAGGAAGAAAATTTCGAACATAAGATGGGTTTTAAAATAAAGATGTAATTTGGGGAAAGGGAAAGGGAAAAAAAGAGAAAGAGAAGGAGATATGTATATATATGGGAGGGGGAGTAATATAGGAAAGGAAACAGTTGTGGAGAAGAGAAGACAGGTTGAAATTTTTTTACCGGATGTGAGAAGTAAAGTAGAGAGAATATAGAGAACATATATTCAAAAAGGATGAAAAGAAAGAGAAGAGAAAGAAAAGAAATAAAAGACAGTAGAGATTCGGAACTGACAAGCAAGAGGGTTTGAATTTTACAAGACTGAATATATTCATAAGTTGTCTGTTCCATGCATGTAGTTATTTTACATCATCACTATAGAGTCACAAGTCATTTCCTGCTTCAGTCAACCACAGATTGGAGGCCGTTTTCGAGACCAACGGCCAGGTTAACTTTGTCAGTAATGCCGGATTTACTATTGAGACAGGAGTAAATGGTAGTGTCGTCTGCGTAGATGCCTACTTGAGAACTAGTGACGTCATGAAGATCATTGGTAAATATCAGAAATAGTGCAGGACCAAGGATAGAGCCTTGAGAAACACCAGTGTTTGTATGGAAGGAACTGGGAGAGAACCCGCTCAGGACAAGCTTCATTTTACGGTTAGACAGGAATGATTGGATTAAATCAAATAGTCGTCCTGTAATACAGTATCCCTGAAGATTACGTAGAAGGCCAGCATGCCAAACCCTGTCAAAAGGCTTAGATATATCTAGAGACACAGTTCGAGCGTAGCCGTTATTATCAAGAGCTTGGTATACATATTCAGTTATGGTCGTAAGCGCATCAGCCGTAGACACGGAAACCATATTGTTTGTCAGAGAGCAGATCGTGTGAGGTGAGATGCTTAACTACTTCGGCATTGAGTAAAGCCTCGAAGACTTTGCCGAAGAGTGGTAGGAGACTGATGGGATGGTAGTTAGATGGGTCAGAAGGGTCTCCAGAGTTCTTAAAGACCGGGACGACAGAGGAGGACTTCCAACAGGCTGGAAAGCAAGAATTGGCGAGGTAATAGTTGTATAGTTTGGAGAAAACTGGGGTCATCTCAAGGGCATATATTTTTTTAGAACTACGGCTGACATCCCGTCACCATCCCTTGCTTTATGAGAGTCTAATTTAGACGGGGTTATGCACACCTCACTCAGTATAGCCTCAGTTCTAGGGGGACAATTGTGAGTACCCTGGACGAGTCGTGTGTTGAACTGACTGAGAATTTCTGAGCAATGCATTCAGCCTTATCAGCTGAGGATGTTAGGACTTCGAACTGATTGAATAGAGGTGGGATTGAGGATTAGCTATAGTTCAGCACGCTCTTGCAGAGACGCTAATAATCTTTAGGACCAGACTTGCGAGATGTAATACGTTTCATTCTCCGGTACAAACGGAAGAAGTGATTCCGATGGGCTATAGCGGCAGAACAAGCAGGCGAGAACCAAGGAGATGAGCGCGATTTAACTTGGTGTTTTCTTGCTGTGATGTAAGCCTCGATGCCAGTTTTTACCCAGGAGGAGACCTCAGACGCCCATTTTTGTACGGGATGTTTAAAAACCTCATTCCAAAGGACGTCGCGAAGGAAATGACGGAACGAGTCCCAGTCTGCGCGTTTATAACAGAAAGATATTCTGTTAGTAGGAGGTTCATGGCTGGAGGAGGAATGGAAGGATATGTTAACCGACACCACCGAGTGATCAGAGTTGCCAAGAAGGCAGAACTGGGTAGCGCGACAAGAATCAGGGATGGAGGTAAAACAGAGACTGAGAAGGGAATCGTTATCGTCCGGGTTACTGGGGAAACGCGTAGGAAATTCTACCATTTATCAAAAACATTTTTCACATCCTAACCTGCAGATTTTTACTCAAAGGGTATTGAAGATTCACATGAGAAGTGGCGATAAGTCATTGCACATAACGGTGAATAAAGAATTGAATAAAATATAATTTTAGTCTGTTTCTTGAAGAATGAAGTAAATAAACAAAAACGAAGTTATTTATGAGTCAACCTATTAAGTAAATTTGTCTTTCTCCATCTATCATTCTCTTCTTTCTTGCCAATGTCTTTCATCACACTTCATTTTGCTTCTCCCTTCATTATTCTAGAAATTTTGATGATTCGCATTCATTAGCCTTTCATCAAGACTCGATTGTAAATATTTTAGAAGTTGGAGTCCAGTATATAAATAGATCTCTGACTTCTTAAAGAGTTATTAGTACTTGGTTTTTATTTACAAATATCAGGTTTGAAACTCAGCCTACGTCATTGGTAATTATTTACTATTAAAATATGGGAAAAAGAAAATCTCAGTAGAAGTTTGTCAAAACCTACGGGATTTTACTCGAAAGCTATCAAAGACCCGCCTGATAAGTGTCAGCAAAACATTGCAAATAATGGTGAATGAAGAACTGAATATAATGCAATTCTAATCTATTTCTCGAAGAATAAAGTTGGTAAAGATAGACGAAAGATATTTATGCCTGAACCTATTCGGTAAAAATCTCTTTTAATGATGGGCAATATACCTTCTATTGGATTAATGTCTGGGAAGCCTAGGGACCATTCCATTAATGTGAAGGGGCGTTATTTTGGATCGGTATACACTTTAACTTTAAGTTTCTTGGTTGTGAATTACTCTCCTCAAAAAACGTCATGTCCAAGGATTTCCAATAATAATAACACTTTCTCTATCAAGAGTTCATCAAAAACGTTTTTCACATCCAAACCTGTAGAATCTTACTCAAAATTATTGAAGACCCGCAAATAAGGGTAAATATATAATTGAATAAAATGTAATTCTAGTCTATTTCTTGTAGAATAAAGTTAATAAACAAAAACAGAATTTATTTATGAGTCAACCTATTAGGTAAATCTCTCTCTCTCCATCTATCATTCTCTTCTTTCTTGACATCTTTCATCACTCTTCCGTTTGCTTCTCTCTTCAGAGTTATTTGTACTTTGTTTTTATTTACAAATATCAGGTTTGTAACTCTGCCTACGTCATTGTTAACTCTATACTATTAAAATATGGGAAAAAGGAAATCTCAGCAGAAGTTTGTCAAAACCTGTAGAATTTTATTCAAAAGGTATCGAAAACCCGCCCGATAAGTAGCAATAAGATTCATTGCAAATAATGGTGACTACAGTATTGAATAAAATATAATTCTAGTCTATTTCTTGAAGAATAAAGTTTATAAACACAAACGGAAGTTATTTATGAGTGAACGTAATAATTATCTTGAAAAATCTGGCAAATATACAAAAGAAAAAACAAAGAATAAAAAGGTTTTCTCAGTAATAAAACACTGATTGATGGCTTGAACACTATAAATAGCGTTAATATCATCTAGAGAAAGACTACAGCTATAAAACCTGAACGAGTCACACGAATAGCTTTATTTTATTTGTTTTAAAGACCAGTCACAAGCCAGGAACGTTAATTAATGTAAAACTTGTTTGCCGACACAAGTGGTCGGCTTCTCTTACGATTGAGTTATTACGTTTCTTGGCCCTGACAAATTATTAATTTCTTTCTGGACAATTTCCTTGGCATCTGTTTGTATTTGAAGTGAGTGTACAATCTTCAGAGGTAATCATATTAAATATAGACTAAGAAAAATAACAATGTCGTATGTGTGCTCGGGCAAATACTCCACGGGATAAAGAAAAGCACTTGAATGCTATCAAGAACCAAATGAACGAGAACAACAGAAGAAGAAAAAAATATAAATGGGACTTATTTACAGCTAAGAGCATCTTTTTTCCCTGTGTGAAAACAAATATTAACAAATTACAGTAATATTAACTAGGGAAATATTGGCAGCTTTACAACAGGAGGCAAGTGGACACCAGATAATTTGGAGCTGAAATGCTTATGGTTTCTAATCAAAACTTTTTTTATTTTTTTTAATTAGTATCACTCCATGCAAGGCAATAAAGCCACTAAGACACAAGGGGTTACAGGATGTGGAAGAATTAAGAACAGAAACATTAATAATGAACGGGAAGAGGAAAGAGTAATCAGGAAGACAATAGATATCGATTGACATTGCATTTAAATATTTTAAGATTAAACTTGACTGGAAAGCATGGAACCGGAAGGGAATTCCAGAAGCAAGGCAATAAAGCCACTAAGACGCAAGAGTTAGGAACAGAAACATTAATAATGAGCGGGAAGAGAAAAGAGCAATGAAGATGACGGTAGATAGCGATTGACATTACATTTAAATATTTGAAGATTAAAGATGACTGAATAGCATGAAGCCGGGAGAGAGTTCTACAAGCAAGGCAGTAAAGCCACTAAGACACAAGGAGTTCAAGGGTGTGGAAGAATTAGGAACAGAAACGTTAATAATGGGCGGGAAGAGAAGAGAGTAATCAGGAGGACAATAGATAGCGATTGATATTGCATTTAAATATTTTAAGATTAAAGTTGTCTGTAAGCATCGAGCTGGAAGGGATTTCCACAGGCAAGGAGTGCGAGAAAAGAAACTGTTAGCATAGAACTTACGGCTATATCTAGCCAACTCGACTGTAAATTGATGAAATCTCGCCACTAGTCTAGTATTGTGCTTAATAGGTACGATACCAAAAAGCTCATCCGAACACTTACCATGGAAGTATTTCATGTGTTAACGGCATATCAACATCCTTATGGGTCATTTAATATTGAAATTTAATTTTCCTGAGAGCTTTGAAGTAATAAAAAAATATTTTATTCTGCTTTCGCAATTAAGTACATAGTAGATAATACTCAGCTTTTACGCATATATATGTTTGTGTGGACATAATTACGACAGGCGGTGATATTTGAGCTTTATGTTGTAGATTTGTTGAAATTATATTTTGGAATACAGTTTGATTTCTTTAAGAAATTGTAGGATACGATATGGATTAATGTTGCGAAAGAGTTTGTTCATTTAGGTTGGTTGAATTTGTTTCGCCGCATATCAACACCTATATGGGTTATTTAATACCAAAATCTAAATATTTTCAACACTATTTTATGTTTTCAACTAAAGATAAAATGCATTGTTGGTCATTCTACAATAAAATGTATTGTTGGTCATTTTACTATAAATATGTGTTCTTGGTAATTCAAAGCAAACTAATTGAAAGCAAAGAATTTCTCGCATTCTTTAAAGTCAAAAAGTATCTATGTAGCCATGTGGGTGATGACTTACTTTCAATATTGCAACCCCTTTCCTACAGACGAAACATTGCAAGCTTCTCCTTAATCTATCACTATTTCCATGTAAAGCATTATGTTCGTTTGTTGATTTTTAGCGACATATCAACCACTCAGCCAAAATTGAAATATTTTGAATGCAATTTTATGGCTTCAATTAAATATATTTTGAACAAAATTGCATGCCTTCAACTACAGATAAAATGTATTGTTAGTTATTCTTCTTTAAAAATGTATTGTTGGTCACTTTACAATAAATAAGTATTGTTGGTAATTTGACTTTATAAAATTGCATTGTAGTTGAAATAATATTTTGGCATACAGTTTGATTTCTTTAAGATATTGTAGGATATTATATGGATTAATTTCACGAAAGAGATCTTTCATTTAGGCTGTCTGGTTGATTTTGTTTAGCGGCATATCAACACCTCTATGAGTTATTTAATGTCGAAATCTAAATTTGATCACAATTTTTTTTTCTTCAACGACAGATAAAATATATTGTTGGTCATTTGTTTTTTAAATATGCCTTGTTTGTCATTTTTATATAAAAAGATATTGCTGGTATTTTTACTATTAAAACGTATTTTATACTTTCATAGTTTTTTTGTTTGGGTGGGGCACACTATTTGCTCATAGCTGGGACCTTAACAGGTTCTACCATCCCGGGTCAGGGCGAACCTGGAAACATCATCAATTAAGACATAGTTACAACACCTGGTATCCGTAACTTATTTAATTTTTTGGGGGAAAACATTGAAGTAATAAAAATATGTTATTCTGCTTTCACAGTTGAATACATGGTAGATGATACTCAGCTTTTGTACATATACATGTTTGTGTGGACATAATTACTAGAGGAAGTGATATGTGTGTTTTATGGTGCAGTTTTGTTGAAGTTATATTTTGGAATACAGTTTGATTTCTTTAAGAAATTGTAGGATATTAGAGTTCTTTCATTTTGCTTGTCTGGCTGATTTTGTTTAGCGGCATATCAACAACTATATGGGTTATTTTATACCGAAATCTAAATATTTTGAACGAAAGTGCATGCTTTCAGCTATAGATACAATGTATTGTTGAGTATTTTGTTATAAAAATGTATTTTTATACTTTGTTTTGTTTTTGTTTAGGGGTTCAATATTTACCAATAGCTGGGACCCTAACAGGTGCTACCAAACCAGATCAGGGTGGACCTCGGAACAAGAGCAATTAAGAGGAGGTTCGACATTTCTTAAAACCTCTAATCTCCCAATCAGTCTTGCTGCCAGATGTAGTTTATCGTCATACCCAGGACTACCAACACTTTGTGAAAAATGATTTCTAATGCTATGTTTCTCACTAAGTTACACGCACGGTTTCTGTAACGGATATCGGGGTTCAAATTCGGTCATCTGCTGCATTCAATTTCACACATGCTTTTGATATGTACGGAACTCTTTAACCTTGTTTTGTTACAGTGATTTTTTTAATTAAGGCTTTTGACTTCAGAGTTGTCTTTCACCTAGACTGGTTACCATTCAGGACTGAAGAGCCCAGTCTGCCCTACTATTTATTCATAGCTGGAGATATTGAATTCAGTTTTCCTTCTTCTATGTTGGTTGCCAACCAAGATTATAGCGTTGGATTCATACCCTTCCCAAAGGTATTTGCTCGTAAGTGAATATAATCAACTCGAATGGAATTCAACCCAGTCTGTCCTACTATTTATCCATAGCTGGGGGAGAAGAGACAGATTCATAGTTTCCCAAGGTTATTAGCACGTAAGTAAATGTAATGAACTCGACTAGAATTCGAACTTGGCTCTTCGATTCCTCAAGCCAGACTGTCTTATTGTTTATCCATATCTGGGGCCGGGGGGGGGGGGGTTTAGAATAGTGAATTAATGAACTCGACTAGAATTCGAACTCGATTCTCCGATTCCTCAGTCCGAGCTGCTATCCATGACTACACCGTGCTTGTTGAGTAACAAGACTTTAAAAAAGCCCAATAAAGAGTGGCTCACACACAGTCAGTTTTATCCCCGGGGCTATTCTACCCTTCGGCACTCACTGTCCTATGACTGATTTCTTTGTTTCCTGAAAGTGTCTAGCCCCTAGGCCACAAGGAAACCATTAACAATAGAAAGATGTGAAGCTGCCGGGGTTTTACACTGTGAATAATGAAAAAAAAAAACAACCAAAAAAACAAAAAGAGGTGGAGAGCCCCTACACAGGAGAGTGTGGCAAAGGAAATAACTCCTCTCTCTTGTAGACTAATCCATGTCTTCTCTCTCGCTGAGATGGCGAAAATCATTTCAGTTCTCTTAAACAAAGACAGACCGTATCAGTGGACTTGTATGTGTGTCTGTGTGGTGAGGGATATTTAAAATTGTCTTCGAGTAACTGAAATAAGAAAAAGGGAAAAAAAAAGGAAATAGCGTATTTGTTCATTGAAGTTAAATGAAAGTATTCGGGATTTTTTCCTTCATTTTCTTTCTCAATCTTATCTCTTAGATCTCAAATTGCGTGACATTTTCTTCTTTTTTAACCTAATCAATCATTTAAGCTGCCAAAAATTTTATTCAACCTTTCAACTGATTTGATTCGTTTACTCTTTTTCTTTTATCAACCTTTTTTTTTTTTTTGAATTCCTTTGAATTCAATGTTCTTGAATGTGCAGGTGGTGTATTGGAAAAGAGTTTGGAATGAGAAAGCAGCGAAATGAGTTCAAATTCCAGTCGAGATTCAATGCACTCATTTTCGAGCAATTTTTAAAATTCATTTCGCCCCCGAGCAAGGCGATAATGCATGCCACTAAGAACAATAGGTTACTGGGAGTGAAAGAGAATGAGAAGGCTTTAGTGAGGAGAAAGGACAATGAAAGAATAGGTTTCAGGAAGACAGAAGATGGCGATAATGCCACTAAGACGCAATGGGTTACTGGGAGTGAAAGAGAATGAGAAGACTTTAGTGAGGAGAAAGGACAATAAAAGAATAGATTCCAGGAAGACAGAAGATGGCGATAATGCCACTACGACACAAGGGATTACTGGGAGTGAAAGAGAATGAGAAGACTTTTGTGAGGAGAAAGGACAATAAGAGGTTTCAGGAACACAGAAGATGACGATAATGCCACTAAGACACAAGGGATTACTGGGAGTGAAAGAGAGTGAGAAGACTTTAGTGAGGAGAGAGGACTATAAAAGAAGAAGTTTCAGAAAGAGAGAAGATGGCGATAATGGCACTAAGACACAAGGGATTACTGGGATTGAAAGAGAATGAGAAGACTTTAGTGAGAAGAGAGGACAATAAAAGAACAGGTTTCAGGAAGACAGAAGATGGTGATTGAGGTTACATTTAAATTTTTGAAGATTGTAGGTCGAAGGGAGGTAAGAAAACCGAAGTGAGTTCCACGGACAAGTAGTGCGAGAAAATAAACTAGATAATAAATTAGAATAGAGCATGGACTTAATATAACAATAAAGACAATGAGACCTAATTGTCAATTTAGTCTTCTTTTATGTTTCGTATCCTTCAATACGTAGGCAATAATGGCCCTCCACATCCTCTTCCCTCTTAATAAGTAGCTCTTAATAAATTTTGTCTTTTTGTTATTTCTCCCAAACCCTGTTTTACCATCCATTTATTCAAGCTCATCAAGCATGTTACGCGTTGCTTATCTCCCTCTTTCCCTCAATTTGTCCTGTTAGTATCAGGTTTTCCAAGCCTTCCTTCCTCATTACGTGCTCCAGGAATTTCAACTGCCTATTCCTGATGTTGATTATAAATTTTCTCTTTGTTTCCATTCTCTACAAAACCTCGACGTTGCTCAAATGTTCGGTCAATGGTATCCTCAGCATCCTTCTGTAGAACCATATTTCTGTTGCTTCGAGTCTCTTCTTCATCTTTTTTTCTTAGATAATAATAGTTGTGTTACAAATCTTACTAATTAACCCATAGTTGGGAGGGGAAGAGGTTGATTCATGCATAATCAGAATTTGATAAACAAGCAAGAAATTATAATGAGGATATAAACTGGGGGATCGATTATATATTACAACCAATATATAAACTGACCCCTCACTTTGTAACCACAGTAGTTTCTATACATTTGAAATCATAATCGTTTAGCAAACGAGAAATTATAATGTGAATTATAATTATAATTTGAAATTATAATATGAATTATAATGTGAAAGAGAGGGATCAGTTTTACATTAAATCATATATGAACTGATCCCTCTATCTCTTCTGTGAGTATTATATTTTCCAAGCCCTCTTGTCTCATTACGTGCCCCAGAAATTTCAGCTGTCTCTTTCTGATGTTAAGCATGTTTCCACTTTGTTTTCATTCTCTCCAAAACCTCGTCTTTGCTCAAATGTTTGGTCCATGGTATCCTCAGCATCCTTCTGTAGAACCACATTTCTGTTGCTTCAGTATGCTTAAATTAATGCAGTCTATGTACCACGGAAGAATATTTGTAGAAAAGCCAGAGGGAAGCTACGTGATTATGGTGGGAAAAAGACTGATGTCGAGATGCCAGGGCAGGACCGATAAGATTACAGACCTTTCTTTGGATTTCGCGGAGAATTTCAATATATATATATATATATATATATATATATATATATATATATATATCACAAACACCAGATATGGCAGCAGTATTCAATGCATGAACAAATGGTAGATTTATAAGTGTGCAAGATGGATTCTGTCAAGAAAAATCTTTTGGCACGGCACAGTGAACCAACTTTCCTAGCAGTAGACGGAGAATTTGATATTTTGTAATGGCGGCTTTTTTTTTTTTTGTAATTTGCAACTGGAAATTACTATTTCAGACTTCATTTTTTGTGTGTTAGGCTCCTTTAGGATGTCATTGATCATAACTCTCCACAAGTTCCTGTCTTTTTTAGTTCTTTGTAATGGCTTCTTAGATTTTGTTGAGAATCTTGATATATATAGTAGGAGTCACAGAGCAGAATGGAAATGTCATTGGGAAAAGTATAAATCCATTTCTTCTCCCCCCCCAGATATGGGTTAATAAATAGTAGAGCAGAATGAACTCTTCAGCTGTGGTTAGAAACTAACCGAGGAGAAGGACAATACTGGATGCAGTCTCGCGAATTTTTTTTTAATAAAATGGCAATTCGCAGATAATAAAGGAAAGCGTGGAGAGCTATGATCACCTAGGTCCCCAAAATACATAGCATTTACAAATATTTTTCACTAAAATGGCAATTCACAGATAAATAAATAAAAGGAAGCTGTAGAGAGTTATGATTACCTACAGATCTGTGGAGAGCCATGATCTTCTACGTCCAAAAAGGACATGGCAATTAAAAACATTTTTAATAAAATGACAATTCACAGATAATAAAGAAAAGGAATCTGTGGAGAGTCATGATCAACTCCGTCCGGAAAGAACATGGCATTTAAAAACGTTTTTTCTTACTAAAATGACATTTCACTGATATTAAAGAAAAGGAATCTGTGGAGAGCCATGAGCAACTACGTTCCGGAGGGGTATTACATTAAAAAAATAAAAATAAAAATATTTTTTTTTAATTCTTATTTTAAAATATTATTTGCCTGTAAATATTTTATAAAAAGAAAACACTGAGTGTCGGATGGCTTCAAATCATACTGAAAATTTTATTCTTCCCATGATGCACTTTTTGCCCAGGATGTCAGGAATACGTTGTTTACCAAAGATTATTTTGTTTTGTGATTTAAATTCCAGAAATTTTTGCAGACACACGGAAGCATAATTCCAAAGATGAAACTGAAAAAAATTAACCAACAGCAAAACATAATTGCTCCTATCCATCCAATATATATATATATATATATATATATATATATATATATATATATGTGTGTGTGTGTTTGTGCGTGTGGAGAGAGAGAAGGAATATCCGTCAACAGTGGGGTTCAGGAAGGAAGTGGAGTATATATTTTTGTAAATATGTTGGAAAATTTGGACTTAATCCAGAACCAAATGGAATTTTAAAAAAGCAAAACAACGTATTAAGAAAGAGAAAAATTTCATTAGAAACAAAGATAAGAAATTGAACTGTTACGTAATATCGGTCCTCCAATATAGCAGCGAATGTTCCCCTCAGAGACTTGAGGCAACAGAAAAACGTTTCTACGGAAGGATGTTGAGCATACCATGGACCGTACCTGTGAGCATCGGCGAAGTTTTAGAGAAAACAGAAACAAAAGTGACACTCAGCAAGACAGGTGAAATATTTAGGACATATAATGAGGAAAGAGGGCTTGGAAAATTTGATACTCACATGACACAAAGAGAGAAATAAGGACAAAGTAAAACTATGCATATCCTAACTAGCCAGCATGAGTAAAATTTATTAAGAGCTACTAAGTACAGGAAATTGCGGAGAGCCATGATCGCCTACGTCCTGAGGGGACACGGCACATAGAAGAAGAAGAATGAGCTTGAATAAATGGATGGTGGAACAAGGTTTAGAAGAGATAAGAAAAAGATAAAATTTATTAAGAGCTACAAAGGAGAGGAAATTGAGGAGAGCCATGATCGCCAACGTCCTGAAGGGACATGGTATATAGAAGAAGGAGCTCAAGTAAATGGATGGCGGATCAAGGTTTAGGAGAGATAACAAAAAGACAAAATTTATTAGGAGATACAAAGGAGAGGAAATTGTGGAGAGCCATGATCGACAATGTCCTGAAGGGTCACGGCACATAGAACAAGAATGAGTCTGAGTAAATGGATGACGGACCAAGGTTTAGGAGAGATAAGAAAAAGACAAAATTTATTAAGAGCTACAAAGGACAGGAAATTGTGGAGAGCCATGATCACCAATGCCCTGAAGTTTCACAGCACATAGAAGAAGAAGAATGAGTTTGAGTAAATGGATGACGGACCAAGGTTTAGCAGAGATAACAAAAAGACAAAATTTATTAAGAGATACAAAAGAGAGGAAATTGTGGAGAGCCATGATCGCCAATATTCTGAAGGGACACGGCACATAGAAGAAGAAGAATGAATCTGAGTAAATGGATGGCTGAACAAGGTTTAGGAGAGATATCAAAGAGACAAAATTTATTAAGAGCTACAAAGGAGAGGAAATTGTGGAGAGCCATGATCGCCAATGTCCTGATTCTTTTTCTTTCTCCTGTTCTTATTATTAAGAAATGAGCAATGACAAAAGTTTGAGAGAAAATGGAAACAAAAAGGACACTGATACAGAAAAAAGATTTCTGAGGCGCACTCAGAGGACATGGAAGCAAAAAGGGACAGAGGAAAACTGCATATAACATACCTAAGAAGCTTGTGTAAATAGTTGGCAGAACAGAGACTGGGGGAGGTTGCACAAAGAAAAAATTTAAGAGCTACAAAGGATAGGAAATTGTGGAGAGCCATGATCACATGCGTACATAGCGCATAGAAAAAGTATTTGCTTACCTTAAGGTTTGCAGCTCTTAAAGACACGTTCTTTTTTGTTCCAGATGCTACAGGAATAACAGGAGTGCTGTAATCAATTCTTGGACAAAGTTCGGTTCCAGCATTCTGTGATTTAAAATAAATAAAAACCAATGTTAAAATAAATAAAAACCAATGTTAAAATATTAGGAATAAACAAATATTACGAGAAAAAAATGAAAAAAAAACACCAAACAATGCACATAAAACTAATTCTACATTCTGCGTTTTTCTTTAGGTTCTAAAGAAACATTGCAAAGAGAAGGAGAATAAAAGGTGTGGCAGGTGATAAGGCTTTTTTCAAATCCCAATGTGGTCAAAAGGGCATTAGCTATGAACTTGAAAGTCAGGCTCAGGATGTGTGGGACAAGTACCACAGGACATTAGGAGTTACCTTTTAAGGTTCAGCATAAACAGATAACTGAAATTTTATACAAGATCAGCGTTCCGTTTAAATATGATCACGTAGTCGTCACGTGGACGATGTTGTTAAAACGTATTCGAAGATGATTTCCAAATATTAAAATATTAAAAAGTCGATTGAAAAATTTTGTATAAACAGTTCAAGAAATCTCTTCCGTTGATGTCGGAATACGTAGTGATCAATAGGTTCTTATATCTTCAACAAGCTTGAAGTCCTTCCCGTGACAAAGCAAATCAAAAAATGATTTCAAAAACGATGGAACAGTTCTAAAAAACAGTTCGATAATAAATCCTTTCCTTACTTGATCAATAGATTCTTATATTCTCGTCCAAGCTTGAAGTCTTCCACGTTATATCTGTTTGGATTAGTTGGGCTCTTATGTCCATCGTCTTTTGTGTTAAATTTTTATAAGTTCTAATGTTAATTATGTTTAAATGAAAATGTCCATGAAGACGGTCTTAAATAGACCGAAACGTCCGACGTCGACTTTATATTAACATTAATACTACATAATTGCATATTCAGATTTTTGTTTGTTTTTTCTGTATTTTTCTTCATACTGTCGGATCTATATCCATATATTTGCTTACATATATATATATATATATATATATATATCTCATAAAGAGGTAATCATACCAAGAATTAATTCGTAATGTTAATGGAATTAATGACGAAATCTCTTCGCTAACAAGATTAATAAGGCATTAACTTACTAACAATTCATTGAATAACGCAATGTTTAAATTGTGGTTAGATAGACTTGATGTTGCTGGGCCGAGTACTTTCGAAAATTTGACATTTTCATCCTCAGGGCGTAATTTTTACATTTACGAGTAAACCCCAAGACGAAATAAATGTATTGTAGACCGAAAGATTTATTTATTGACAGTTATATAATTTTGGAACGTGCAATGTCGCAACGCTAGAGTTCTAGTTTAAATACATATATATTTCCGTTTATATGTTATTTTTATAGATATAATTTACTTAAGTAAATACTCTGTTTTTTTTTTAATTAAAATCTATTTCATAATATGTTGTCATTCTTAACGTTAAGATACGTTTCGTAACCAGAAATCATCGATCGAGAAAAATCATCGAAGGCGTGTGTTTATAACCAAAAATTTGGACTTTGCTAACGAGGCTCTTTGTGGCTGAATGGTTAACAGCACATCAGATCAAAAGATGGTTCCCATTGAGTGTTTCAGTTTTGATTCCTGCCGGAAACGCACATATTTTCTATGAGTCAAAAACTGGTAAATGTAATTAATACTATTTAATTAAAAAAACAGATCATTTACTTAAATAAATTATATCTATAAAAATAGCGTATAAACAGAAAGTATATTTAAATAGTCGGACATTCCATTATATATATATATATATATATATATATATATATATATATATATATATATATATTCGACTCTTCAGTCGAATTCGACGTATGAGGGTAATGCAGCTCAGTTCGACATCAGCACAGTGGTGAAGGTTTTGTTTCGAACCATCCACACTTTTAGAAGGGTCGAATACAGAGACCTGGTGCACTACGTACATTTTTCCCCACTCCTAGACCACTTGCCATACAAGGCAGTCCGTCTTGCTATTTTCCCCTAGCTGGAGGGAAAAAGAAGAGAATTCATATCTTTCCCAAGGGTATTACCACCTAAGTGAATGTAATGGATTCAACTGAAATTCGAACTCAGCACTTCGATTCCTCAATCCAAGCCGCCATCCATTACTCCACCGTGCACCCTCTCATATATATATATATATATATATATATATATATATATATATATATATATATATGTATGTGTGTGTGTGTGTGTGTGAAAATATACAGAAAATAGGAAAGAACTCTTTAGGTAAATAATCCAAAGTCCTTTAGTATTTTTGTTATTATTTTTAAAAAAACAGTGCTCTATACAAAAGTAGAGCCTAAATATAATTAATTTAAAAATAAAAATTGAAACATGAGAACTCTTATGTAGCGATGAAATCATATTTTTAAATAAATAATTATATATATGTGTATGTGTGTGCGTACTGTTAAAAATTCTTCATTTATATAAATGATTACATTCATATCAATATATATACGTGTGTGTGTGTGTGTGTTTACGTGCGTTTATAGTGCTTATTCTTCATTTATATAAATGATTACATTCATATCACATTATATATATATATATATAAATATATATATATACATACACACACACACACACACGTGTTTGCACTGTTAAATATTCTTCATTTATATAAATGATTACTTTACTATATATCTTTTCATTACAGATTGAATGGGCAAATGAGTCATTTACAATAAAAACTTGATTGTTGTACAGTTTTAGGAACGCATCAAATACCAAACAGTTGGCACCTGCTTGACGTGAGAAACAAATTGGATCAATTTCCCAACCTAATATCCTTCCTATTCTACGTTCGAAATCCACTGTGATTTCAATCCGAAACCCCATCAGTTTACTGAGGCGTATTCCTTTTTATATAACAACGTTCGCAAATGATATTGTTCCAGGGACACGTACTCATTATTATTCATTGCGCACTTCAAACACTGGATAGCGGTTGTGTTTATTGTTTAGTATTCATGAGATCAATCAAAGAATTCACGTGTACAAGGAATCTCTAGCACGCTTAGTTACCTCATTTTCAACTTACATTTACTTTCGTTTCATTGGCTACTAACGTACGCACGTTGCCTCAACACATACTCGATTTCTTTTTTGTCTATTTATAGGTATTTAACCACATATAATGTCGAGCAGAACATGACACAATAGGATCAACATGTAGTATATGTTCTCTTCGTCTCTATCTCTATCTATAAATGGCAGGATGTGTGTGTGTGTGTGTGTGTGTGTAACGAATGCACGGCCGCAATTTTCGACGGATTTGCATCAAAATTTACATGCACATACTCCAAGTTAGCGGGAAGGCCAAGACCGACTTTACATTTCCCAACTCCCATCGATAGTGGAAATAATCGATTTTTTCATGCTTCTACGGCAGTTTTCATGTAGTTTGCGGCCATTTTCTACTGGCCAGAGTGAGAGCCAATAGCTGGCTGCCACGAATAGGCAGGAAGATTCTATTGGCCAGCGTGAGAGCCAACAGCTGACTGACACGAATGTTAACTAGCATACAAAAAAAAATCGATAGCTGCATTCGTCACAAGTGAGAAAAGTTTAAATCTGCATGGCACTTTACTCCAATTGGTTCATTCCCTTGCTTAAACTCAACGTTGATTCTGATTCTGCAGAACTGGGTTGGGTGTGTAAAAGTATTTGTTAACATTCTTTTTTCATTCGGTTTTTCCAGTCCTTTTTTAAAGCTGATCGTTTTGTGTTCATTTTGTTTAGTTCTTTTTTCGTAACACATTTAATGTTTAGTATAGAGCTTAGAAAAAATTCGCAGTGTGAGATAGGCAAGAAGTAAGGCATGTAGCAACATTATGAAATGGACAAAGTCCGACAATTATTTTAAGTCATTTTTATGATAATACATTCTCTTTATAGATACAAATATTTAAGTAAATGCTCTGTTTTATAATAAACAGTATTAGTAACATTTACCGGCGTGAATGTCCGAGAAATTTTCATAGAAAATATTCGTCCTCCGACAGGAATCGAACCTGTATCCTATACGGAACCGTCATATAGCCTGACGTGCCTTACCGTTTCGTCCACAGAGGAGCGTTTGGTTAGCAAGCTCGATTTTACTGTCTTTAAACTTCAGGTTCGGTTTTGCTGGTGTTCCCAAATCTATGCTGATCCAAGATGGTAGCACCTATGGGCAAAATAGTTAACCCCCAAACTAGGGTCAAAACACTATCAAAGTGTAAAAATAGGTTTTAATACCAGCAATATATTTTTGTAAAAATATTATTACCAGCAAATAATTTTGAAGAAAAAAATTATTACCAGTAATGCATTATTACCAGCAATAGATTTTTTAAAGATATTACCAGCAATACATTTTTTGGAAAAAATATTACCAGCGGTACCGTTTTGGAAAAAACAATATTACCAGCAATACAATTTTTTGAAAAAAATATTACCAGCAGTACATTTTTGGAAAAAAATATTACCAGCAATATATTTTTGGAAAAAAATATTACCAGATATACATTTTTGGAAAAAAAATATTACCAGTAATGCATTATTACCAGCAATAGATTTTTTAAAGATATTACCAGCAATACATTTTTTGGAAAAAATATTACCGGTGGTACCGTTTTGGAAAAAACAATATTACCAGCAATACATTTTTTTGAAAAAAATATTACCAGCAGTACATTTTTGGGAAAAAATATTACCAGATATACATTTTTGGAAAAAAAATATTACCAGCAATAAAAATCTTGTCGGCATTAAATAACACACTGAGGTTGATATGCTGTAAAACAAAACAAACCAAATCAAGCCCTCTACCTCGAGTGGCTCTAGGGGCTTGTAAGAAAAATCAGCAAATTCACAAACCAATGATTTGATCCACTAGGCTACATACATTCTGAGAAATATGGTAATAATTGGATAATGTTGTTATGTGATTAAATCAAAACCCTAAAGCGTAAAGGGTTGCTCATGTCAGGCACGCTCTCTTGGTTTGATGAAAGCTGGAAAGATTTAACGTTAAAAATTAAGATTTAATATAAAAATAATTTTTGTAGTTTTTTTAAAATTCTTTTTTACATCTTGAACTGAAAAAAAATTTAGATTCTTAATTCAACTTCGTATTAAGAGGTCGTTAATTTGATTAATGAATCACATATGAAGGCACTCAATTCCTGGAGCAGTCGGAAAACTTACCACAACTCATAAATTCTTTTTATTTTATTTTTTTTTTTTTCAAAGTATTTCTCCTTTATTAATCCTGACTAATCTCCTTTGAAACGGTCATCAGGTGGATGTCTGGGCTGAACTGATATTAAATGTGTCATGTCCTGGAAAGAGACAATTCAGGCATTTTCTCTAAAAGTACACAAGCTTAACTTGATGGCAATGTGATATTCATTTTTTTTTCACGTCTCCCTAAATTTGGGCTATGCCAAGCATAAAGCTATGACCAGAAATTTATTTTCTCTTATTCTTCGGGATGTAGGCGATCCACATATTCGTGTCTCTTGTAATTCTTAACAAGTTTTATCATTTTTAAAGGGGGTTTCATTAATACGGATCAAAGTCAGCAGTAAATAAATCAGTGTTATTGGTGAAAATTTATTTATTTCTCTATTAAATCATGTTATTTAAGTCATGACAATTATGTGTGAAAAATAATATCACCCAAATGTCCGCCAAATTTGAAAGTAAAACAAACAAAAAAAATCAGTAGATGCTTAAACTTAATTCACATTTAATATCAGTCCGAGTTATGGGAAGAGCTTAGGGTGTTTCATTAAGACGGATCAAAGTCAGCAATAAATAAATCAGTGTTATTGGTGAAAATTTATTTATTTCTCTATTGGATCATGCTATTTAAGTCATGGCAATTATGTGTGTAAAATAATATCGCCCAAATGTCCGCTAAGTCTTCGGTGACTGACCATCGAGTGGAGGTCTAACTTTTTGATGAAGTCTCTGCATAGTTGCTCCTCGATCTCACTAATATGCCTTACTATCTCATCCTTCAGCTGTTGAAATGTTGTTGGCTTGTTGACATAGACCTTACTTTTGAGATGACCCCCAAAGGAAGAAATCTAAAGGCGTAAAATCGTACGATCGTGGTGGCTAATTGACTTCGCTGTTTCGAGAGATGATGCGACCTGGGAACTTCTCATTCAAATTCTGTTTGAACGTCCATTTTCGTAATAGGCTTCGATAACTTTAACACGTTGTTTGATTGTTAATCTTTCCATGGTTGAAATGGTTGAAACTGCCAAGAACTTAAGTTGTTAAATGTGAAAGAATAAGAAAAAAAGTCATCAGACGCTTAAACTTGATCCACATTTAAAATCGGTCCAAGTTATTGGAACACAATTTATTTCTCCCAAACCCTGTTTTACCATCCATTTACTCAAGCCCATCATGTATGTTACGCCCTACTTTCCTCTGTCTCTCTGTAATGTGAGTATCAGATTTTCCAAGCCATCCTTCCTCATTATGTGATCCAGAAATTTTAACTGCTTCTTCCAGATCTGAAGTATAAGTTTTTTTTTATTACCATGTTCTCTAAAACCTCGTTGTTGCCCCACGTATTTTTCTAAGACCAAAAATGCTTTGTTCATCATTTTTCTAAGACGAGATACTATTGTCTTTGCTGTCGATTAGTTGTCGTACGGCTATTTTCTGCGATGGACGTTACTTTAAGGAAGCGTACCAAAGCTGTAACGCTGCACAAACCCAATGCTAAGAATTACCAGTGAACAAATCAAAGTACTATAGACTGGCCCTGGAAACTCTCCTGATTTAAATCTAGTCGAGAATCTGTGGTCAATCTGCAAGGACCGACTTCGTGGAATGAACATACGAAGTACTAGCATCTACACTGGGTCATGTTTCATTGGAAAAATACGAAAAAAAAGGAATTAACGGAATTATTAGTTTGGTTTCAATTAATTTGCACCAGGGTGTATGTAATTTTGTGCATATAATCTAGCTAATTTAGATTCTTTTTGTTTACATCAGCAGTATGGAATATTTAAAAAGAAAAATTATGGAAACGAAACGAAAACAAATTGAATATTCCTTTTTAAGCAAATTCGCAAGATTATCATAAAAATATTTTCGACCGAAACAAAACGGAACATGGATCGTGAAGCATTTCTAAGTTTGTAAAGATAACATTAAGTATTCTCTATTCTGGAAGATGAAGGCGTTTGTATCAGAAAAAAAAATAATCTCGAATCCAGTCAATTCTCGAACACATTTGCCAGAAAGATAAAAAAAAAAAAAAATGGAGGTAGAATTCTGAAGTACCTTTTTCACATAGATCTGGAACATATTTGTGCACAAAGTTCTTAAATATATACAGGAAATGGGGATAGAATTCTCAAAGACATTTTCCACAGAGAGCTAAACTGGAGATAAAATTCGGGCAAAACAATTTTTAAAAGATGTTAAAAATATACAGAAAACAGGGATAAAATTCTAGAACACATTTTCCACAAAGAACCAACCTTAAAATAGTGACTGAATTCTGGCACTCAGAAAGTACGACTTGTTGGAATATATATATATATATATATATATATATATATATATATTGGGGTAATTGCCATACATTTCTAAAACTGTAGAAATACTGAAAATCGTGATAGAATTCTGGACCATGTTCGCCGGAAAGCCTGAAAATGGCGATAGAATTCTAGGCCACATTTGCTCTCAAAGTTTTTGTAAATCGACACACGCTTCTAAAACTGGAGAGTTTCCTTTTTAAGCAAATTCGCAACATTATGATAAAAATCCCATTTTCGAGTTAAACAGCGTCAAACACATTTGTAAGCCTGTATAGATAACTTAAAATATTCTCTATTGTCTATTCTGGAACATGAAGTCGATTCTATCAGACATAAATCAATTTTCTCTGATGTGGAGGAATCGGCTGCTTCCCCAAGAGGAATAGACAAATATTGGAGCAGTTGGAAAAGGAACCAAACATTCAGGGTCTCCACCAAATTTCCTATCTCCACGAAATCACTCATATATCCAGGGAAAAAGGCGGGAATATAATCAGATTAGAATTGTTTTTCTTTAGGGTGCATACAGAACGCAATTTCAAATTTTACACTGAATTTTAAGGATGGACACAAAATGTAGAATTCTGAAAAGCAAGTATCGCCAAGTTAAAACCACGCAGAAAATAAATAAAACACTCTGGAATACATGTGCCAGAAAGACCGAAAATTTAGATAGACTACTGAAGCTCATGTGCCAGAAAGACCGAAAATCTAGATAGACTACTGAAGCTCATGTGCCAGAAAGACCGAAAATCTAGAAATCTAGATGTGCCAGAAAGACTAAATCTAGATAGACTACATGTGTGCCAGAAAGACCGAAAATCTAGATAGACTACTGAAGCTCATGTGCCAGAAAGACCGAAAATCTAGATAGACTACTGAAGCTCATGTGCCAGAAAGACCGAAAATCTAGATAGAATTCTGAAAGACATTTGTCACAAAGATTTAATATCGAGATTGAATTCTGGAATATATTTTCTACAAGAAACTTAAAAATATGCAGAAAATAAATATAGAATTCAAGAAAATATTTGAAGAAGAATAGACAAAAAAACGCAATAAGAATTCCTTTCCGATAAAGAACTAAACTGTAGATAAAAATTCTTGGACACATTAGTTTTTACAATGTCTTTGAAAATATACAGAAAATGGATATAGAATTTGGAACACATTTTGACTATCTCCATTCATCTGTATGTTTTCAAAGACTTAGTCATAATATATTCCAAATTATAAATCGTTGAAAATATAAAAAAAAAATGGAGATAAAATTCGGAAATCCGTAAGCCAGAAATACCAAAAATAGAGATAGAAGTCTGAAGTACATTTGCCAGAAAGACCGAAAAATCGAGATAGAATTTTGGAATACATTTACCAGAAAGACCAAAAATCGAGATAGAATTCTGAAGTCCATGTGCCAGAAAGACCAAAAATAGAGAATTCTGGAACACTTTTTGCACAAAGACGTTCAAATTATACAGAAATCTGATATATTTTCTCCGAAGTCCGTAAAAATATGCTGAAAATTTCGAGATAGTGTACAACAATCACGTTCTCAAGACAAACATTCAGTTGTGGAAGAAGCTGAGCAAATCCTCCTCCACCTTGAGAAAGAGAGCTATTTATGGTGCCATGGAGCATCTCATGGTGCTCAAGTGGGATAGTCCATTGCTTGGGCTGGGATTGGCTGCTGGTACATGAGGTGGGGGTATTTCTGTATAAATACTAGCTTGATTCCAGTCAGTTTGCGGGGTTTGTATTGAGTTACAACCTGCTTTATTTTTGTCTGCCAGCTGGACGCTAGCTGGGACCCTTACGCCGGTAAGTGTTGTTGTTCTGTTGTTATTCTACAGATAGAATCCTGGAAAACATTTGCCACAAAAATAAAAATATCAAGGAAATGGAAAGGTAATTCTGGAAATCAATATTGACTGGATTCTTGAAATTCTGGAAATCAATATTTACGTTGAACAAATGAGAGAGCTGTCTGAAACGATGAGTGTACCGACGCTGAGAAAGACAACAAAGGCTAAAGTACTTTACTGAATTAGCCGAAATAATAAAATTTAAAGTCAACACAATAAACACATCTGTTTGACTAATTTGATAGGTTTTAACGATAGCAAGCAATTTGAACCAAAAAGAAACTAGTTCTTCAAATGCAACTTGTTAGCTTTATATCCAGCAAGGTTACTCAACGATACTCTGGAATAATTACGATTTATTCATAAATATAATAAACGCATGTTTTGGTACCAAAAAATGGATATTTAAGCATAACACTTTAGTGATTTAATTTTCTCTGGCGATAATCGTTCGGCTACCCAGATGTCTCTTGATGCTAGTAATATTAGAAAAAGTCCATTAGTGTTCTATGGTTGATAGCCATCCTTAGTTCATTCACCCATAGAAAGACATGCTGAGGTTGACAAGGGATAATCCTTATTGTAAATTGTCGAATTGCAGTAGAAGGCAGAAAATATCAATCTATGTCTGAATTCCATTGGTATCTCGACTTGACGAATTTAAGTGCTGTACTAGATTGGCAGTTAGGTCTTATAATTTTACTATAGAAATTGTTAGACGCAACCGTAAATTCTGTGCTTATAGTTTCTTCTCCTAAACGTCAAGGGCTTACGGCCATATTACGTTAAAAACCGGTTTTCCTACGATCAACGAAGTTAAGCAGCGTCAAACCTGGTCAGTACCTAGATGTGTGACTAGTGGGGCATACCATGTACGGGTGGTTTAATTGGTAACAACGCGGAATTGTAAGTCGAAGAACCGAGTTCTTAGGAGATGAATTCCTTCCTTTCCCGATGGTATTAGTGCTAAAATGTACACAACTAATAGGGAGAAATTTGAAATTGGCTTTCAGAGATATCTAAAAATATACAGAAAACGGAGATAAAAAAAGCGTTCCAGAATTCTATGAAGAAGTGTAAAATATACAAAACCATGGAGATAGAAATGCTGAGGTTGACTAGGGACAATGTATCCTTATTATAAATTGACTAAATGCACTAAAAAGTATATATATATATCATTCTATATCTGATTTCCATTATACATTTCTATTGGTTGATTTTATATGTGAATTCCCTGGCTAAATCCCAATTAGCATTTTGCTACATATTCCTAACCGCGTGATCCTATGCTGCACTGTCCCCCTCCTTGTCATATAAGGTTATCAGATATTAAAAACGGGTCCTTTGATCACGCTAACCATGACCCTCTTTGGTCATGCCATATTACTGAATCTATTATGCATCTGATCAATTTGGTAGGCTTGAACAATTGCAAGTAATTTAACCAGAAAGAAAACTAGTTCTCCAGTTTTTACTTTTTCTTTTTATTCAGCATGGTTAATCAATGATATCTTGGAGTAATTACCGTTTATTCATAAATTTAATAACCAAATAATGTTCTGATCCAGAAAATATATATTTAAGCATAAAACTGTAAATACGTTTGATGGATGATTTTTTGAGCTGTGAAGAAGATGGCGAAAGAGTTGGTTTTGTATGCACCCTGTTATAAGTTGATCTCTTTCAAAACCCTTACTTCTAACATTGTTCCATTCACTGAGACAATGAATATTAATTTGAAAGTGTTGAACTGACCCCATGACCATAATTTAATGAATTTTATCCTTCTATAGTATGTTTCATTAATAGGTTTTATTCCCTTCGAAATGAAAGAGGAAAACATTATATATATATATATATATATATAAGCAAATGTAAATGGATATAGATCCGACAGAATGAAGAAAAATTTGGAAAAAACAAACAAAAATCCTTAAATGCAATTATGTTGTTTAAAATGAATGAAATGTCGACGTCTGACGTTTCGGTTTAATAAACCTTTTTCAAGACAATATTCATTAAAATACAATTCAGTTCAATTTGATAAAGACGATGGACACGGTGAATACTAGACCTGGTTTCTTTAATATTTCCCCTTTTTTGCGAGATTAATGCTCGACAAGCATACACATAAAATTTTTAGATCCTAATAGAATTCTTTTCATTTTCTTTTTCATTCAAAATAATCAAAAATTTTTAGGAATACGTTTTGAAAGCGTCGCCCATGTGACGACAACGTGACCATGCTAAACGGAAAGCTGATCATTTTAAAAATTTTCTGTTTTGGATAAGACTTGTTGTTTATGTCCATCGTCTTTGTCAAATTGAACTGAATTGTATTTTAATGAATATTGTCTTGAAAAAGGTTTATTAAAACGAAACGTCAGACGTCGACATTTCATTCATTTTAAACAACATAATTGCATTTAAGGATTTTTGTTTGTTTTTTCCAAATTTTTTCTTCATATATATATATATATATATATATATATATTGGTATTCATGTGCCACTGGAGTTGGTCATTTCGGTGAATGAAAATGGGGCTGGCCTTGCTTGCCCCTCCTTGTTTATTTCTTTTTGTGACCCACGCAGTCAACAATGTTTCAGCTGCAGTAAGAACCTATTTCTCATAGGAATTTTTTTTTTAACACGTGCAACAATACCACATTTAATGAAATGACAGAGAGGAAAAGACACACGGACAATCATATACACAAACGGGGTTACCAAAAATTTCTGAAAAAGGGAATAAAATTAATTTGATGTTAGGTCATGTTCGCGAAAATTCGTTCGGTTCGACGTTTCTCAGCACACCTCATGCCCTCTCTCTCTCTCTCTCTATATATAAGTATTAGATCAATACCAAATTTATTGAAATAAAAGAGGAAAAGACACACGTACACAAAGACACACACACACACACATATATATATATATATATATATATATATATATATATATATATATATATAATGGAATGGATTAAGCCCAGCAATTATTTTAATATATTTTATTCTTATACGTTATTAAGATAATTGTCGGGCCTAGTGCATTTCATAATATATCATTTGTTTACGTTAAGATACGCTTCGAGCAGATATGAACGGTCGATGGAAATCATGGGAAATTTGTAGTTTAAAAGCAGTAATTATATATATATATATATATATATATATATATAGAGAGAGAGAGAGAGAGAGAGAGAAAGCGAAAGTGTTGAAATGTCTTATACCTCACCAATAAGAGACAAGGTTCGTAGTTGTTCAACTTGGGTGATCAGATGAGTACTGGTGGTTCAATATATTTGTGAACAATTCATTACATTTATTACCCTGATGAGTGGTGTACTCGGGAAACTTGAGCAAAGAGGGGAAGTTATGGAGAGCCGTGATTCTCCACGTCCTGAAAGGACTTGTCAAATATAAAACAGACGAAAGGTAAAGGTCTGAACAGATTGCGTTTTTTCTTTCAGCTGACAGCCGCGACATTACACTGCAAATATTTTACAATTTGGGAGAGGATGATTCAAAAACAATATGGAGTAATATATGAGGAAAAGGGGACAGGAGAATTTAACACTCACATGACATAGTAAAAGTAACCCACTTGTATAGATGTTAACGGAGTTATCTGCCCTTGGAGTGTATAAATACAAGTGAGAAGGAGGCGGCCATTTGCTTTTTCAGTATTGCTCAGAAGCATATCCAGCGGAAGTCTTCTGCACTTTACACTACTAAACGAATTTGTGTGACTGCATGATAGAATGATGACAAAGAGAGAAGGTAATGTGTCAAAAGTTACTTTGAGCAACAAATGAGTTGTGAAAAGCCATGATTATCTACGTTTTGGTAGGACATGGCAAAGCATTGAACTGGTTATGTTATGCAAGGTCATTACAATTTAGTGAGTCTGGGCCCAAAACAGGTTTGGTAAAATTTTTGGTAATTGCTAGCATAAAAACAGAATTTTCCTAACTTTGTCTACAGCCAATGTTTTTATTGATTTAAAACAAAACCAGTCATTAGCGAGAACTTGTCGTGTTTATCCCCGAGGAAAAAATTCCGAGAAAGGTAATGACATGTAAACTGCATAAGCAAGAATGTGCGAGGTGTAATAGGCTTATTGCCATATCAAGTTAAAAGACCGGTTCTGGTCGGATCATCAAAGTTAAGCAACGTAGAGCCTGGTCTGTACCTAGATGGGTGTCCGCTTGGGAATATCAGGTACCATAAGCAATTTTGTGCGAGGTGTAATAGGCTGATTGCCATATCAAGTTAAAAGACTGGTTCTGGTCGGATCATCAAAGTTAAGCAACGTAGAGCCTGGTCTGTACCTAGATGGGTGTCCGCTTGGGAATATCAGGTACCATAAGCAAGGATGTGCGAGGTGTAATAGGCTGATTGCCATATCAAGTTGAAAGACTGGTTCTGGTCGGATCATCAAAGTTAAGCAACGTAGAGCCTGGTCTGTACCTAGATGGGTGTCCGCTTGGGAATATCAGGTACCATAAGCAAGGATGTGCGAGGTGTAATAGGCTTATTGCCATATCAAGTTAAAAGACTGGTTCTGGTCGGATCATCAAACTTAAGCAACGTAGAGCCTGGTCTGTACCTAGATGGGTGTCCGCTTGGGAATATCAGGTACCATAAGCAAGAATGTACACGGAGGTGTAATAGGGCTTATTGCCATATCAAGTTAAAGACCGGTTCTGGTCGGATCATCAAAAGTTAAGCAACGTAGAGCCTGGTCTGTACCTAAATGGGTGTCCGCTTGGGAATATCAGGTACCATAAGCAAGGATGTGCGAGGTGTAATAGGCTTATTGCCATATCAAGTTAAAAGACCGGTTCTGGTCGGATCATCAAAGTTAAGCAACGTAGAGCCTGGTCTGTACCTAGATGGGTGACTGCTTGCGAATATCAGGTACTGTAAGCCTGGAGATGGGTTTACTCCTATCACGTTGAATGACCGGCTCTGGTCGGACCACCAAAGTTAAGCAATGTCAAGCCTGGTCTGTACCCAGATGGTGACCACTTCGAAATATCAGGTACTGTAAACACGGACGTGCGAGCGGTGTAATGGGCTTACAGCCATATCCCATTGAAAGACCGGTCCTGGTCGAATAATCAAAGTTAAGCAATGTCGAGCCTGGTCTGTACCTAGATGGGTGTCCGCTTGGGAATATCAGGTACCATAAGCAGGGATGTGCGAGGTGTAATGGACTTACTACCACATCACGTTAAAAACTGGCTCTGGTCGGATCACTAAAGTTAAGCAACGTAGAGCCTTGTCTGTACCTAGATGGGTGACTGCTTGCGAATATCAGGTACTGTAAGCTCGGAAATGGGCTTACTGCTATATCACATTGAAAGACCGGCTCTGGTCTAATAATCAAAGTTAAGCAATGTCGAGCCTGGTCTGTACCTAGATGGGTGACCGTTTGGGAATATCAGATACTGTAAACTCGGAAATGGGCTTACTGCTATATCACGTTGAAAGACCGGGTTTGCTCGGACCATTGAGTTAAGCAATGTCGAACCTGGTCTGTACCGAGATGGGTGACCGCTTGGGAATATCAGATACTGTAAGCTCTGATGTGTGAGTGGCGTAATGTATAACGGCTGGCATTTTGAAATTGAAGAGGCGAGTTCCAATTCCAGTCGGGTTCACTTACGTGCAAATACCCTTGGAAAAAGATATGAATCTACCTCTTTGCCGTCCAGCTATGGGTTAATTAGCTGTGGAGAATCATGATCGTCCAAGACCAGGAGGAAAACGCCACATAAGAGAAGGTCTTGGAATCCTTGAAACAACAATGCTAATAAATAAAGTCGAGAACGAAGAGAAAAATACGAAGTGAGAGACGGAGAGGAAATTGATTCTAGAGGCCCTAATGTGAATTACATGCCCATTCGGAACAGATATGCAGCTGGTTCAAAGATGGCCGACCAGTAACAACGTACCGACGAATAAATTTTGTTGTATGTTATCTCTGATCAGTGATGGGAACGCAAGAGTAATAGCGGTGGAGAAGAGAAAAGAATAAATGGTTGTGTGAAAGGCGCAGGAGAAGCCAATAGCTGCAATGCTTCATTGCTACATTGCATTTACCCTGCGCAGTATTGTCTGATATGTAGCTCCATTGGTCCTCGGAGCACTAGAAACTCAAAACAAATTAATTTTACGCAACCATAAGAAAAAGCAAAGAAGCGTAGGCAACATCAGAAATGAAATCAGAGTATCGGTTACGTGGGTGGGTTTCGACTTCCACTGGTCTATTTGGAACGATAAGCAGAACAACTGAAAAGATTGTTTAAGGTTTCAAGCCCGCAGTCGGCATTAACGTCCACATTTCAGTATACGAACCCCCACCCATGATCTTTGGTATTAAGTTAGATCACATTTTATTGCAACTGGATAGCAGATATTTTGTCAAAATAAGCCCCAAATATGACTGGACACGTCAAGATAAAATTAATTTGTAGATGCGAAGAGAAAATAATATCAACGTAAGAAACAGGCTTCGTTACCGAGTTCTCGCTTTGGACGTGATTTTAAATTCTCATCACTCGATATAAACACACATCGCTTTTTGGGGGAAATAAATTATTTCAGTTTTTTTATAACAACGGGGTATCAGATGTTTCGTTAAAATAAAGCCCAAATATGACTGGACACGTCGACATAAAATTAATTTGTAGAAGCCAAGAGAGAGTATAATGTCTACCAATTGTTGTAACAGGTCACGTTGCTGAATTCTCGTTCTAGACGTGATTTTCATCTGTCACTCCACTATATATTCAACTCGTGATGCTTGTTATTAACGTACTTCTCTTTTTATTATAACAACGGGATATCAGATGATTCGTTAAACTAAAACAAATATGACTGGATATGTTGATGCGTAGAGGACATAATATTTATCAATTCATGAAGCCGGCTTCCTTGCCTAGTTCTCGTTCTTGACATGGGTTTAATCTCTTATCGCTTGATATAAATACCAGTGTCTGTTTTCTCATGCGCAACACATATCTGGCTATGTTTTTGCTTGCATCTAAATATAGGTAACTCCACGTAATTGCAAAAATATCAGCATACCGTGATGAAAAACATGATCCAAACGTAATGAAAATTTAGTTTTATAGTCAAAATCTTTATGCTGTTATTAAGAGCAAGGATCAAAGTAATTTTTTAATTAATTTTTTATACTCCTTTTATTCAAAATTTTGATTAAAAGAATTTTCTCGCATCAGCGGCTGTACTAACTTTTAGCATAGCAAATTTTGACCTCTTTTTTGAGGTCACAGACATTAATTTGGAATTTCTTGTTAAAATCAAATAATTGTCGGATTTTAATGAAATTTTCAAGACTTATTTACAAATGAATGAAAACATTTTTAATTTTTTATTAAAAAATCTTGGTAAAAATATTTTTTTTTTACATGTGTTTCACTCCGTTACTTAATTTTATGAAAATTTGAGTAATTCAACAAGATAACTTTTAGTGACTATATTAGTTAAAAGCAGAATTCTTTGCCGAATTTAAATCATCAATTTTTTTTAAAAATCGGAGCCCACCTTACCGAAAATCTGTTCTGAATCAAAAGATAAAAAAAATGCAATAAAACTAAGCCATTATTTAATTACAAGAGATTTTAACTGCTTTTATGAATAATATATATTAAAGACAATATTGCCTGAAGAAAAAAAAATTTGATGAAAAATATATTTTTACAAGATTTGTTTCCATCTTTTTACAATTTTACCTTGAATAATTTACAAAAATTTAAATCTTTTAAAATTCAATTTCAATGTTATAACTCTTACAAAATATTATTATTAAGTAAAATTATATTTACTAATCATATATTGTAAAGCGTATTACAATGTGACGACCCCGAATATTTTTAAAAGAATTTTGATTTGTTACTGTATGTATGATATAGGTACAGAATTTCTAAGTATGGATGTTCAAACCAAAAACATTATGATTAAAAGGTCACGTGTTTTAAGGGTTGTCCCCTGCCACTTTCAGGAAAAATGTCCTTATATACACTTTATTGTCAGTTGCACCATGCTTAACGATAAACACGTTCGGTGGTCATTCGGCTGTCAATAAATCGATTAACACGTCATAAAAAGAAGACCCCGTTGTTAAGAAATGCTTGTATACATTTTGTTTTATAAGTAAGTAATATTTGTTTCAGATCAGATTAATTTAACTTTACTTTTGCTATTCTTTTACAAATAATTTTGCACGATTTTTAAAACCGAAAATTAACTTTTTATTTACAAACGTGTCAAGATGACAGTTTTTATCAACTTCACTGAAAAAAAAATCGTTCCAATCAATATAATTTCTATTTCAAATACACCAAAGAGTATTTTTGCTTACTGGAAATATTAAATTTGAAATCATTTAGATTTCAATGAAAGCTTCAAGAAAACATTTTTTCATTTTTAAACTTTACGTATACCGAATTGGTGGAGTTACCTATCTAAGTATGTCGGTCAGATAAAGTTTTCATATTTTACATGGATAATCTCGAAATATATTGTTCCTATATCCGAATAAAATGGTACAAATATATATATATATATATATATATATATATATATATATATATATATATGTATGTATGTATGTATGTATGTGTGTGTGTGTGTAGACTTATAAAGAAGGTTCTAGAATATTATTTCTACGGGTCTTCATGAAGTGGAACAGTGGTTCCAAAACGGTGCAGCGCACCTCATAGATGCAACAGAAGAGGAATGGAGTGAGGCGGAATGATTGAAAGACAATCAAAGATTTAGAAACAGTTTATAAAAATCCATATGCCAAAAACAAATATGATTCCAAAATTTAAAATATTATTATGGCTTACTTGTAATTGCAGGCATAAGTCCCAGTATAAATAGTTATAAATAATTATTGACCGACTTTATCATTGTGATATTTTTGCATAATATCAAGTATTAAGAATATAGAAACTAGGGTCTGCTAATTGGAAGAGAGAGTTATCAATGATAATGTTCTGACTATGAATCAGCGGTTGTCTCCCTTTAACCATCTATCTTTTTTTTATTTTTAAATACACTTTCTATCACATAAAATTTGGTGAGGTTCGAGCAAATTTTCATTCCGAAAATGCGGCCAAGAGAAAAAAAAGTTTGAGAATCAATGGAGTGTAGGGGTGGTTTTGTACGGTTATTGAAGGAAAAAAATGATCACTGAATTTTTTTAATTAAAATTATAATTAACCGTAATAATTTAAATATATTTATAGTTTTAATTTGCAAAAAATTAAATAAAAATTAGCACAAATTTAGCTGTAAAAAAATATAAAATTACATTTTTCTTAAACTCTTTCAAGATCAAAATTGACTGGAAATCAAGAAACCGGAAGATATATGTGAGTATAACAAGTCCAGAAGTCAGTATACTAGTCAGAATATATATATATATATATATATATAAAAAGCGTATGATTTTAAAAAAAAGCTTTTCATAATATTTGAATTGGTTAAACCATTAACTATCACTTCACGTTATTTTATCGGCTTAAATCGTGAATGGTTAACGAGTAAATATAAAAGACACAAAATGAGTTACAAAATTATTATTTTTGACTTTGGTAAAATAATAATAATAATAATGAAAGCTTACCACTCTGCCTTGAACAACTTCTTTAAGAGAACAGTGAAGGGCCTCACGTGTGGTACAGAGGTGTTCCTTAATACACCAGTTGCAGGGAAATAAGCTCTCTGTACAGTGTGTGCACCTGTCAAAAAAATTAAAAAAAAAAGAGATAAAAAATGCGTGTTAAATATTACTTGTATTATTTACATTATTCGGACTGGTATCCTCATCTTCATTGCAATATTCACAACGTTTCGGCTGTTGTACGCTCCGGCTTTCTTCAGGTGATTAGAATTTCATCCACCATCTCAACTTTCCAAGTTTTGGTTTACCATTGTGGCCTGGTATTGAACTCACAACTATTTGGGTCTAGTCACTGGATCTAACCAACGTCTTTATCCACTGGACCATATCTCCTTGACGGCATATGTGTATGAATATTTGGGACTTATAAGCCTAATATCTCAGCAATCAATTTTTACACATTCCAATATTTCTGTTATTATTATTATTATTGCATTTTTTACCTGAGCTTGTATTGAAATTTTTGTGTTATTATTTCTATGTTTGATCGGCTTAGGAGATTTTTGTGGCTTAGCATATGTGCCGATTCCTTAAATTTTCGTATTTTCCAATGATGTTCTCTATTTCAGCTTCATCCCACAGGAAGCGGTGATCACACTTTTCCCTTCATATGTGGTCAGTTACACCTGATTCTTCTATTTCTCCTAGTGTTACCTCTTTACGGCACGTGGGACTAGAACAATCTACCCCGGTGGGCGAAATAAAGGGTTTGATTCGAAATTCCAATCACCTGAAGAAGGCCGGAGCGTACAGCGGCCGAAACGTTGTGAACATGGCAAGGAAGATTGTTGATGAAACAACGTAGGTCTAATGATAGAGACCTGAGAGACACCTGCATTATTGCAAAAAGGTCTAGAAGAGTTGGCGTTCAAAACAACTTTCATTTTGCTATTTGATAAGGGAGCTTGTATCAGCTTAAAGATTTGTCCAAAAACACCGTAAACTTTCAACTTGTGAAGAAGGCGAGTATGCAAAACCCTGTCAAATGCCTTCGAGATAAAAGCAACAGCCCGAGCTTGCCATTCTTATCTAAAGCCTAGAGTAGCAATAAACGTTAATATAAGAGTTGACCTATATATATATATATATATATATATATATATATATATATATATATATATATATATATATAGCGAAAGAAGACCGCGCTTGTAGATGAGATGCTTAACATATTCCTAGTACTTTGCAAAACATACTACTATATGAAACATATCGGTTTAACTACGTCATTGATAACGGTCGCTAAGGTTGCGTTGTGTATTGGTTAACGATCAAAAGCATACGCTTTTAACACAACGTTGAAAATCTGACTTGTAGTTGTAAAAAAAAAATAATCGCAAGAGACTGACACGTCTACACTCACACAAACATACAAAAAAAAAAAAAACAATTTTGTGTACTGTATCAAAAACTGCCTTAGCCACCGAAACTGTGTTACCTCCTTTGTTTTCAGACGTTGTATGTAGAAAATTGAAGTGTTAAAATTAGCAAGCAATTTTTTACTTAATAGTTGTCTCAAACTGCCTCGCGCATGCGCGCATAAAAAGAAATTGTGTTGAAAGATTTTCAGCTCGACCCACTTCCCTAAACCTGATCAAAAGACCAAACATTGAAATTTTCTTTTCTCTTGGTTGGACTGAGAAATATTCAGCATTCTCTTGCACAGATACACGCCTTAATGAAACAAGTATAAAAGGGAAGATTAAACTGGGAACCTAAAAGATAATAAATAAATGAATAAATATATAAACGAGAGCCCGGATTAGCAATACGCGAAAATAAAAGAAAAATGGCGACCCTGAAAGAGAATTCAAGAGAGAGATATGCATATGTGAAGGAGACAAAGACATGTCCCGGTGGATGCACGAAAGCAAGACAAAGAACCAACACGAGACAGAAAGAAATTATGGCGATTGTTTCGCGAAGAAATTTCGAGGAATGTGCATGATTTTCATTAATTTTTCTGTAATACGAGATTATTTTTTTTAAGGGTTTGTAGAAAGGCCATTATTCTTTGCCTGCTTTGAAAGCAGGTTAGAATTACGTTTGTTTTAATCGGTCCAGGATGCAGGGAAAGAAGGAAAGCATTTTGCAGGCGACCGACTGACGAAAAGGAGGAGACACCAAATAACTGAAAAGGAAAAGGGAGAATAAAACGAACTCAGGGTGAGATAAAAATGTCTGAGAGAAAGATGAGATGTGATTTAATTTTAAATTTGCTTCTTTATTTTTTTTTTTTTAAATATATTTCTTTATTTCTCCGTTACAAGATAGCAATTAATTGTGTCTTGCATTGTTTCAATATTTTGCCTTCGCAAGCACAGAATCTACAGAACAAAGAAACCAAGAAACAAAGATGGATTCCATGTTTATTCTAATGTTTTTTCACTTCATTGCAATATTGTTTTTATTATCAATTTTTTTCCTATTCATTTTAGCCTTCAACTTGAAATGTCTTGTCAGGCCAATGAATAAATATCAAGACGATTGGGTCAATAAAAAATAAATAAATAATAATGCAATGGTAGAAAATAGCAGGCACAAGATATTATGGGATGTTTCAGTCCAGACACATCATGTCACTGAAGACCCGACCGTATTATTATAGATAAGGAAATTAGCAATTGTCAAATTATTGACAATGCTTTTTCCATACGATACGAGAGTGGGTTCCATAGAAACTAAAAAAAAAAAAAAAAAAAAGATCTTGCTCGGGAGTTGAAAAAGCTATGAAACACAAAGTAATTTCTCTAGTAATAGGTGTATTTGGAACATCACATAGATAATTGAAAGAGCTCTTACAGAAAAATGAAATTAAGATCAAGATTGTATAGCTCCAGAAAACTATAATTATTTACTCTACAAGAAGTTCTTCAGCTGTGAGGAGTCTTGTTGATACCATGCCTCAAGAATAGAATTACCGCTAAATACGTCAATGTACATAAGAAAAGATTGATCCGTTTTTACGGCTTATCAACCCTTTACAGGTTATTTAAAGCCAGAATATATTTTTAAATTGTAAGATTTTTTTTGGGATATCTTTTAGTGAAACACATCTTACCATAGCTGGGGAAGAAAAATGTGGATTCATAACTAATCCGAATCTGATAAACAAATAATAAGGTGGATATAAACAGGGGGTCAATTTTATATTACAATCAGTATGTAAATAGATCCCTCATTTTACGACCACGATACTTTCTATACATTTATAGTCCAGAGAATATATAAAACAAAGGACATGCCATTATTTAATTGTTTTGTTTTTTTACGGCTTATCAACCCTTTGTAGGTTATTTAAAGCCAGGAAATATTTTTAGATTGTAAGAATTTGGTGGGTGGTAATAATGGTTTTTAGTGAAACAAATTTTACTAATTAACCCATAGCTGGAGGAGGAGAGGTTGATTCATACCGCATCAGAATCTGATAAACTAAAATCATAATGCGGGTATATATATATATATATATATATATATATATATATATATATATATATATATATATTTGTTTTCGTTCCCTAGTATTGTTTGTTTTCTAATTCTTCCGCAGCAAGTAACCTTTTGTGTCTTAGTGGCTTTACTACCTAGCGTGGGGTGAACTCGATAAAAAAAGAGCCCAAAGTGTGAACTGCATTACGGAGATACCAGAATCAAAAAATTACAAAAATGCAAATAACTATTTAATATCCTACAATTTCTTAAAGAAATCAAACTGTATCCCAAAATATAACTGCAACAAGCAGCAACCTAAAGCACAGATATCCCGGCCTCTAGTAATTATATCCACACAAACATCTATATGCACAAAAGCTGAGTATCATCTACCATGTATTCAATTGTGAAAGCAGAATAACATATATTACTTCAAAGCTCCCATCTCATCAAAAGAATCGTTGGCGAATAGTGTAAGATAAAAATAATCGTGAGAAATTGATAAACAATGAGGAAACGAGGGACTGCAATTAAAATACAATTTAATATGTAAAAAGGGAAGGAGAAAAAAAAAGCGGGAACGACAAAAACCAGAACAAACAGTGCCAGTGAATTTCAAAAAGGAAAATATAAACTCACAAACCACACAGGAGAGAAAGAGAACAAACAATCTCTACTGTCGGCATAAAGACAGTCAATATATATATATATATATATATATATATATATATATATATATATATATATATATATATATATATATATAAAGAAAAAACAATCTAGATGACAGGCTTTAACGGAAGTTAGATTTCATTGAAAAATACATCCCTTCCCACGACCCAAACGTAGCAATAACTGATACATTAAATTATAGACATATTGAAAACCCAGCCACCTGTCTATAAAAATAGATTTATCTGTAACCTTGGAAACATGAATTTTGTTTTTAGCTGTGTATTTAAAACCCAGTAATTTTAAAAGTTACTCCAAAATTTCGCTTGAGGATGAAATGGAACTAATGTCTTAATTTAATCACAAAATTAAATTCGTGGCTTTCAGCTTCCATTTTTGAAACATGGTTAGAACTGTATATTTTAAATCAATTATATATATATATATATATATATATATATATATATATATATATATATATATATATATAGGTAGCTATACTCGTCTCGAAGAACCTTTGAATTTTTGATTTGTCAGTAATCCAGCTTTCACTGACGATCCGCTTAGGTGAAACCTGGGTAGGTTTGTCTGGCTCATTAGGTTTGACTATATATTATGAAATGGACACAGTCCGACAAATATTTTTAAAGACATTTTTTTTTTTTATCTTTATACGTTCTTTTTATAGATACAAATATTTAAGTAAATGCTCTGTTTATAATAAACAGTATTAAACAACATTTACCGGCCTAAATGTCCGAGAAATTTTCATAGAAGATATGCGTCCTCCGACAGGAATCGAACCTGTATCCTACACGGAACCGTCATACAGCCTGACGTGCCTTAACGGATTGGGCAACAGATATGAATTTATGAGAGAAAATCATAGAGAATTGTGTTTAAAAACAGTAAAATCGACCGTGCTAACCGAACGTTGCTCTGTGGCCCAATCGGTTATGATGTTTATCTATCTCGACACCATTTGTCGTAGGAATCACTGAAAAACCCTTTGAGTTATTCAGCTAGAAAAAGAACAGGTTAAAATAGTTGTGTCGGTCCCACTATGTCATTCCAACTGAGCAATGGTGAGAGGAAAATATCATTCAGGCTTTCACTAATGGTACCAACATTCATACACTGGCTTCCATGTTCAATGCCCATTCAAGAAACTTCAAGAGAACGGTGAATAAGTTTTAAAAACAAGGAACAGTATAGAGCAAAACTGGATCAGGAAGTCACAACAGAAAGATTAGATTAGAGCTAAATAATTTCAAGATTTTTCTGTTAAGGGCAATTACACATTCTTATTGCACAAAGTAGAGTTCAATAGTGTTATAAAGACATTGGAGAATTCCAGTAAGATATCTTTAATCATTTCTATGATACAACGGTTCCATACTTAATCGAACAATTTAACATTTTGCTGTTACATAATTTGGACAATTGTACTGTTGGATCTGGATATATATATATATATATATATATATATATATATATATATGTGTGTGTGTGTGTGTGTGTGTACGTGTGTATGTATGACTGGCGTTTGTTTGCATTCGTAAAAACAATACGCTAGAATTAGGAGTTTCTCTCTGCTGAATGCCGATGGCTTGTGAGTAGAAATTCCGACTGATACCAAAACGGTTTGGTTTTCTTGGCTTGAGGCTTTCGACCTCTAGTTGCACTGAGAAGCTGTGGTACAAAGAAACAGTACTGTTTACGAATGACAGTATGTATATATATATATATATTCTTACTGTCATTCGTGTATATATATATATATATATACACTGTCATTCGTGTGTGTGTATATATATATATATATATATATATATATATATATATATATACACACACACATTGTCATTCGTGTATATATATATATATATATATACACACACACACTGTCATTCGTGTATATATATATATATATATATATATATATATATATATATATATATAGACACAGTGGAACCTTGAATCACGAACAATTCAGTTCATTTCTCATTACGAGTCAATATTTCTTATACCGCCCGCACATCTTTGTCAGTGACGGATTTATATTCTAAAAAACTAAAGCCAACTTGTAACATCTAATTTCTCTTTCTTTCATTTTTTTTAAAATTTTAAATTTATTTATTAATGTATGCTATGGTTTGATGCATTAAATAAATTGATTTTATACATTTACTTTGACTTTTTTCGTCGTCATTTGCTTGTCTTGTTTTTTGACAATATTTCCAAGCAATTGTAACAGCGGGTTTAGGTGACACATGGAATTTAATCCAAGTGTTATTTCCAATTTGGTAATTTAATTTACATATAGGATCGGAACATGTCCCATTCTTACCGTCGTTTTTATTTATTTTATCTATTAGGGAATCCAGTAAATAAAACAGAAATATTTTATATTTGCTAAAATCGGTTGACCTGACACAACCTTTCAGGCTCCGAATAACACTAGAGAAATAACGAAAATATTTCTACGGTCAAAAAAACAAAAACAAAAACAAAACAAACAAACAAAAACATGGCGGATGATTTCATAGTAAATAAAATATTTATGCAAACACAGAAATACAACTTGAACTGCAAAAAGCAGAAAAAAATTATACGCAACCCAAAAAAAAACAAACCAAACAAACAAAAAACAAGTTAGAGAAGACACCGAGAAAATTAGATGGAAAGACAGAAAGAAAAAAAAATTAGACAAACAAAATGAATATGTCGGAAAATATTTGAAAGATATAGGTTATAGAATAACCTATATGTAAAACACAAAAGTACACGAATGTAAAGAATGTGTGTTCATAAATAAACAACACACACACGTATAATAATAATAATATATTATTATATTTAACGCTAATTATATCATCATATTTACAATAGAATCCCTCATATCCAGAGTGCTTCATATCCGGAATCCCGCATATCCGGACATGAATTCATGTGTATATTTGAACTATTTGGGTAATATGTAACTGTAAATTTCTGTTTTTCAGGAAATTTACTTCGGATAATTGCTAATGCTTATTTCACCCTAATGGCTTGTCTTGATGCAAAAAAGA
>CAHIKZ030005589.1:1082500-1095000 GCA_903632075.3 Acanthosepion pharaonis | reverse complement strand
CAACATGTAAGATGAAATAAGCTCTTCAGGTAAAAAGCAGTCAAGTGCGCCAAGATCAAGAGAGACAGAGAAAAAGAAAGAAAGAATCCAACGGCTCGATTGCGAACAGACTCCAATGTCACCAGAGTAGGAGGATTTCAAGATCAAAAATTAACTTCATATCTTGAGACACTTTGGGTGACAGATTTGGATTGTGTGAATGAACGACAACCTGAGGTGTGTCCTATGTACTTAAAGATTGCCTTTAGGGGGATATGACAGCTGACTTAAGAGCTTCCAGATAATGGCGGAACACAGAAGAGAGCGACAGAAGAGTGAAGACGTCAGCACTAAATGTGCAATTACGCTTCGCACCCGCCGTCTGGCTGAAACTTTTCATGGCAGACTGGACAATCAAGGGTTGGAGGGGTGGCGCAAGGAAGCTGATGATGTCAGAAATGTTACAATCATAGCTTGGATTCGTATTTTTTTCTCGCTTCTTCTGACTGACACTGGTTTTTTTAGCATGAATTTAATGTTTATTATCATGCTTCGAATGCACCTCTATATCCATTCAAAAGTTTTAATTAAAACAAAACAACTTATTCATCACCAATATACCAATCATTAATCCGGTTATATCAGTAATTCGGCAATATTTTCCACAAGAGACATTTCCGATTTCCCGAATGTTCGACCCAGGATGAGAAATCGGACAGCTTAGTTCGAATTCCTGTTGGGTTGGCTATATTGACTTCGTTATTAGCGGTTTTCTAAGCGTAGTTAAGATGTGGCACAAGGCCAAAACTATTTTCTTGTCAGAATCCATCTTGCACATTTATATATCTACCGTTTTTTCATGCATTGAATACTGTTGACATATCTGGTTTAGTACTCCTACTATATATATATATATATATATATATATATATATATATATATATCGAGATTCTTGACTAAATTCAAAGAAGAGTCTGTTATATAATTGATCCTGACCTGGCATCTCGGCTTCCGCCACTTTCTCACCGTCTTCGCCTTTTCTAGATATTTACATGGCAACAATTCTGATGTGCTTTTATCCTTAGTGCCTCAACTGCATGAATTTACACGTACTACTAGATTGGCAACTAGGTTTCACCGTTTTACAGTTGAACTAGCTAGATGCAACTATCAATAGTTTCTTATCTCGCACTTCTCACTGTGGAACTCTTCCGATTTTTTGTTTCCTTGACACCTTTTCTTTCTTTCACGCCGTTAACCCCGGAAGGAGTCTTTAGGGCGCCGACGTGCTGTGCTGTCCACCCTTCTGTCGCGGTAGGGGGTCAAAGACTGGGTCTCCGTGAATGGTTTTTTGGTATGTTCATCATGTGGCCTGGCTTAGGTATTTAAAATTGGCGGAGCCCATACCTGCCGCTTACAATATTCAAAAATTTAAATGCAACGCCAATCGCCATTTTCTGTCTCTCTGAAACCTGTTCTTTTATCGTTCTTTCCTCATTCTCTTTTCACTCATGCGTGTTAGAGGCATTATCGTTTCGCTTGGGGTGAAATGATTAAAAAATACATTCACTGGGAATCTGATAGAAAATTTTATTTTATTTACCAAAATAAAAGTATCAGATGTCTTTTATAACGATTTCTAATGGTAACCATCAAAACATTAGTGCAGTTATGTAAGCGAATAAATATCCAACTCAACTGGAAAATATTATTAAAATTATATTTTTACTTAACAATAATTATAGGTAATTTTATATGGCAGTTTCTACATCTCAACTGCCAAAATTGCTAAGTCAACTGACTTCAACCAATTTTCTATTGTTGACTTCAATGTTCGCTTGTATATTTACATACGCTCTCTGATATTGAGCACTTTATCCCATAAATATAGCACATCTTAATACGCAATTTCTATATAAATATATATCTACATACGTATATATGTATATAACTATACGTCTCTTTCTCTCCCTATTTCTCTATATATACACACACATACCTCTGTCGCTATGTCTCTCTCTCCCTCTCTCTATATATATATATATGTCTCTCTCTCCCTCTCTGTATATATATATCTATGTCTCCCTCTCTCTACATATATATATATATAGATGTCCTTCCCTATATATATATATCTATATGTCTCTCTCTCCCTCTCTCTCTCTATATATATATATCTATATTTCTGTCTGTCTCTCTCTATATATATATTTATATGTCTCTCTCTCTATATATATATCTATATCTATATGACTCTCTCTCCCTCTTTCTCTATATATCTATATATATCTCTCTCCCTCTCTCTCTATCTATATATATATATATATATATATATCTATCTATATATCCCTATATATATATATATATATATCTCCCTCTCTCTCTATATATATATATCTATATATATCTCTCTCCCTCTCTCCCTCTATATATATCTATATATATCTCTCTCCCTCTCTCTCTATATATATATCTATATATATCTCTCTCCCTCTCTCTCTCTATATATATCTATATATATCTCTCTCCTCTCTCTCTATATATACATCTATATATCTCTCTCCCCTCTCTATATATATATCTATATATATATATATATATATCTATATATATATATCCCTCTCTCTATATATATCTCTATATATATCTCCCTCTCTCTATATATATATCTCTCCCTCTCTCCCCCTATATATATCTATATATCTCCCCTCTCCCTCTCTATATCTATATATATATATATCTATATCTCTCCCTCTCTCTCCCCTATATATATCTATCTCTCTATATATATATCTCTCTCCCCCTCTCTCTCTCTATATATATATCTATATATATCTCTCTCCCTCTCTATATATATATACATCTATATATCTCCCATATATATATCTCTCCCTCTCTCTCTATATATATATATATATATATATCTATATATTCTCCTCTCTCTCTATATATATATCTATATATATCCTCTCTCTCTCTCTATATATATATATATATATATCCCTCTCTATCTATATATATCTCTCCCTCTCTCCCTCTATATATATCTATATATATATCTCTCCCTCCCTCTATATATATCTATATATCTCTCTCCCTCTCTCCCTCTATATATCTATGTATATCTCTCCCTCTCTCCCTATATATATCTATATGTATCCCCTCTCTCTCCTATATATATCTCTCTCCCTCCCTATATATATCTATATATATCTCTCTCCCTCTCCCTATATATATCTATATATCTCTCTCTATCTCTCCTATATATATCTATGCATATCTCTCTCCCTCTCTCCCCCTATATATATCTATGTATCTCTCTCTCTCTCTCCCCTATATATCTCTATATCTCTCTCCCCTCTCCCCTCTATATATATCTATATATATCTCTCTCCCTCTCTCCCTCTATATATATCTATATATCTCTCTCCCTCTCCTCTATATATATCTATATATCTCTATCTCTATATATATCCCTCTCTCCTCTCTCCCTCTATATATCTATATATATCTCTCTCCTCTCTCTCTATATATATCTATCTATATATATCTATATATATCTCTCCCTCTCTCTATATATATCTATATATATCTCTCCCTCTCTCTCTCTCTCTATCTCTATATATATATATATCTCCCCTCTCTATATATATATCTATATACATCTCTCTCCATCTCTCTCTCTATATATATATATCTATATATCTCTCTCCTCTCTCTATATATATACATCTATATATATATATCTCCCTCTCTCTCTATATATATATATCTATATATCTCTCCCTCTCTCTCTATATATATATCTATATATCTCTCTCTCCCTTTCTCTCTCTCTCTCTCTCATATATATATATATATATATATATATATATCTCAGACAGACTGAAGGCAAGGCCAAGAAGTTTCAAGGGAAACAATGAGTAACCAACTTGAGTAGTTTGTGTAAATAGATGGTAGTAAATTGACGGGGAGGCCTAATAAAGGGACAGACATTGTTACGAATGATAGGATGTTGTGGCGAGCCATGTCCTTACACGTTCTCAAGGGACACGGCACAAAGACGGGAATAATAGTGATTAATTATACAAATAACCGTCAGGAAATGAATCTCTACTCTATGACTTGCTGGAATATTCTGTTCATTTTCATGACAAATAGAACTGAATGTCACATTCAAGGAGAGAAGCATCACGGGAAATAAAAAAAATTAAAAAGAAATGAAAACACAAAGAAAACAGAAAAAGAAATGAAATTAAAAAAATATTGAAAATAGTAATTTTAAAAAATTATTAGAAATGAAATAAGAAATTGTAAAGGAAATACATAAAAATACCAAGAAAAATGAAAGATGTCTCTTAAATTAAATTCAAAGTTATAAATAAACAACATTCTTTTTGAATCAAATTTTCATCATTGGCCATTCTCGGTGTTTTGACTCCCTAGCGTGAAATATCAGAAGCATTATAATTATCGCTATTGTTCCTGCCTCGTCTGAAGTATCAATCTGCGCTCTTAGAGTCCCTAAAATTCTTTCAGCTTCTATATTTTTACCTGCATCATGCAGATATTTAAAAAGAAAAAGAAATTATTTTCTTTTCTGACATCCTACATAATGTTCCTTATAACGCCAGGTATTTCATTCGTGAAGAAGGTATTCGATATTTCCTACTTCTTGCTACGGATATGGATTCTTTTTAAACAAAACAGTAAAAAGTCAAGAAGAAAGATCTAGAATGTTGAGCTGCAAAGGAAGTAATTATTACGTGTGTGGCTGACGAACGCTTAGCGGGAAATACAGAAACGTGATCTGCATCTGATACTGTTTGTCATGTTAGTGTTACTACTCTATCTTACTCTCTATAGACACTGACCATGTGCCAGCTTTATTCCACTGGGCCATGTTGGATAAATACACATATACAAAATCCTCGACTTACGACAGATTTGTCACTACGATGCGTCGATGGTATGATACTAGCAAAAATCACCATATTTTCGACATGATTTAAGCGTCGGAACAACATCCGCGATTTTCCGTGAATAAGAATTTACGTCACTTGCCTACGTTAATACAATAGTGAAGTAACGTGACATACTTTAACATAATTAAAAAACAAATGGAGGACATGGATATAATACATATATTGGTCCACGGCGTCGTATGTACGAGGCAAACAGAATAAGTCGAAACAAGATCAATAGAGATTGCGCCGTAAACACGGATAATCGTAGGTCTGGACTGTTCTAACCAGATCACCTACTCCATCTGTCTCATAATATATATATCATACTTATTATAAAACCCAGGTTGTGTGTGTGTCTGTGTCTGTTCGTTTAAATATTGGATCGGATTTCCTACATTTTTCAACCGATTTCAACAAAACTTCACAGGACTACGTAAAATTACCTTGCGGTGGTTCTGACAGCGCCAAAAATAGGAAAAACACAATTGTTTTCGCACGAAATCAATTTGAAAACACGATTAAGAGGCATCGCTGTTTCGAGAATGAAAGGGGGACAAATATCGAGTTATACTTGTTATAAGACCCAGGTTGTGTGTGTGTGTGTTCGTTTATATATGGGATCGGATTTCCTACATTTTTCAACCGATTTCAAAAAAACTTCACTTTTTTTTTTGGTAGGTAGGTAGTGTTTCTTATTGTCTTGCACACTTTTTTCTTTATTTTTATTCAGAATGCTTTAAAAATTCCATTTACAAGACAATTGTTTATAATAAAATTCTATTCAATCTCATAACGATTGAAAACAATGTTTTTGTTTGAGTTTGGGTTTGACCAATTCGTAAAAAAAAATAAAAATAAAAAAAAATAAACAAAAAAAAAAAACTAATTAAGACGTGCGTGTCCGTCAACCTTAAACAATAATCTTTGTCAATTTTATTTTTCAGTCTTTATGATGGTCGATACTTGATCTATCTCTTACTGTTACACCCCGGGCAACTCCGGGCTCTACTGCTAGTATATATATATATATATATATATATATATATATATATATATATGAAGAGAAAGAACAGCCAAATTAAGGATACACAGTTCTTTAGCATTTGCTTTTTTAAAAAAGTGCTCAATACAACGTAGAGCATAATATTTTGATAATATTTTTATTTAAAAAATATTTTACATCGTGACACAGAAACTTCTATGTTTTAGAACCTTAAATTTATTCAATTATCAAGCGATATTAGGTAACATGGATGAAAATGATTTGCTTTTGAAAACAGAAGAGTATTTTATTGACGAGTTAAGGAGGAGGGAGAAAACAATTTTAATATTTTATGGGTATGTCCTGTTAGACCAATCAAAAGACAGATGAAAGCTTAAGTAGAAAAGTGACAAATATAGGGTTAGAGGTTGTAAGGGGTGTTATTCATACTTGTCGAGATGAAATGTCATTTGTAAATGTTTCTCCATTACATCCGGTTACGAATATAATTTTAAGATACAAAGAAATAATTTTATATATATATATATATATATATATATATATATATAAATAAAAAACAATAAATTAATTTAGGATTTTTAAAATTATATTTGTATATACTTTAGAACAATATTAAAGGGACCTCTAGGATGATTAAATCATTTTTATATATATTATATTATTTTATATATATTATATTATTTTATTTTGATCCTAAATTACAATAAAATATTTTTACATGAAATTATTATTAAAATGTACACACACATATATATGTAAAATAGGAATATAATATAATATAATATAATAAATATATACATATATATATATATATATATATATATATATATATATATATATAAATAAAATGCACATATACATAATGTGTGTGTATATATATATATATATATATATATATATAAAATGCATATATACGTAATGTGTTTATATATAATGCATATATATACATGTGTGTATATATATATATATATATATATATATAAATGCATATATACATAATGTGTGTATATATATATATATATATATATAAAATGCATATATATATGTGTATATATATATATATATATATATAAAATATATATACGTAATGTGTATATATATATATATATATATATATAATAAAATATATATATACATGTGTGTGTATATATATATATATATATATATATATATATATATATAAAATATATATATACGTAATCTGTGTATATATATATATAAAAATGCATATATACATGTGTGTATATATATATATATATATATATATATGTCTAGATATGTGTGTATTCTGCATATTAATTTTCTATTCATATTTCTGAATATACAAAAACATGGCCAAATAAATGTTAGAGACAAAACCAAAAAATTGGCAAGAACGGATTTTCTTTTGGGATCTGTAGAAAATCCCTTCTAGAAAAGCAGATCACTTTCAGACACAATCATAAATCAGTTCCATCCATGATGTTTTATTTATTTATTTTTTGTGGGGGTGGCGTCCTTTCTTTTTTCTGCCATTTCTTGGCATCGTTTGAAGGAAATCTTCAAGTTTACAGGCCTGGAAACGCCAAGAAAACTTTGTCGGAAAAACTTTCCATCTTCCGTCTTTCCTATTTCTAACCACAAGATTTTTTTCCTTGTTTTTTTCTAAAGATATATCCTTCCCTCGTTCGCTCCACCCAGCTCTCCATTTTCTTTTTGATTCTTCCTTCCTTCTCACCTCTTTCACTCATTTCCTTCTTTGTGGTTGTCTTTCTATTCTTCTCTACCTTCCTACTTCACACCCCGCGTCCTTTTTTTCTCTCTCTATTCTTCTTCCCTTCCTTTCCCCTTCACGTCCTCCCTTCTTTATCCCTCTCTATTATTCCCTTCCTAACTTCTTCACTTTTCTCTCTCTCTCACCCCTCTTCACGCCCTCCTTTCTTTCTCTTTATTCTTCCCTTCCTTCCTTCCTTTTCCACGCACTTCTTTCTCTCTATTCCTCACGCCCTTCTTTCTTTCTATTCTTCCCTTCATTCCTTCCTTCTTCACGCCATCCTTTCTTTCTCTCTTCTTCCCTTTCTTCCTTTCCTTTCCCTTTCTTCCCTTTCTTCCTTCTTCGCGCCATCCTTTCTTTCTCTCTATTCTTCCCTTTCTTCCTTCTTCGCGCCATCCTTTCTTTCTCTCTATTCTTCCCTTTCTTCCTTCTTCGCGCCATCCTTTCTTTCTCTCTACTCTTCCCTTTCTTCCTTCTTCGCGCCATCCTTTCTTTCTCTCTACTCTTCCCTTTCTTCCTTCTTCACGCCATCCTTTCTTTCTCTCTACTCTTCCCTTCCTCCTTTCTTTTCTTCTTTCCCGCCTTCCTTCTTTTCTTTCTCTCTATTCTTCCCTTTCTTCCTTCTTCACGCCCTTCTTTCTTTCTCTCTATTCTTCCCTTTCTTCCTTCTTCACGCCCTTCTTTCTTTCTCTCTACTCTTCCCTTTCTTCCTTCTTCACGCCCTTCTTTCTTTCTCTCTATTCTTCCCTTTCTTCCTTCTTCACGCCCTTCTTTCTTTCTATTCTTCCCTTTCTTCCTTCTTCCGCCCTTCTTTCTTTCTCTCTATTCTTCCCTTCCTTCTTCCTTCTTTCTTTCCATTTCCTTTCTTTTCTCTATTTTTCTCTTTTTCCTTTCTTCCTTCTTCACGCCATTCTTTCTTTCTCTCTACTCTCCCCTTTCTCCATTCTTCACGCCCTCCTTTCTTTCTTTATCTCTCTCTTTTCTCCTTCGTTCGTTCGTCCCTTCCTTCCTCGCACCATCCCGGCTTCATCTTTCTATTCTTCCTCCCTTCCTCTCTTATTCATGCACTCCCTCTTTCATCTCTTTCTTTCTAACGCACCCTTCCTTTCTATCCTTACCCTCTTTCAATTCTCCTTTCCATTGGCCTCCTTTCTACATAATTCTTTTCTTTCAAATCCCCCACTAGTAAGGGGGTTATGGAAAACAATTTCAGGTCTTGGACAGATTACACGTAAGACTCTTTCTTTCGAAACTTTGAACAAATATTTGGATTGATGTACGCAAATAATCTCCATCTACATAAATAAATCATATTATATTTTTAATCACAATCAATATTCCCACACACTTATTCACAATTTAAAAAATGATTACAAGAACCTCCAATTAGACAACAAGATCAAAGACATTTTCGATAAACCACCCATAAATGCAATGAAACAATCACCTAACTTATCAGCTATCCTCACCTCTACCAAATATCTAAACAATAGAAACCAAACAGGAAATTACAAATGTAACAAACCTCCTGGCTTAGTTTTAACATTTAATAATAGCTAATACATTTTCCGTCCTAATAGTGGATATATTGGTGAGTCTGTAAACAATTTTAGATTTCGTTTTAATAACCATAAACAAACAATGCGTCAAAACAACCCTTATTCCAACAAAGCTAAACACTACAATCAATCAGGACACACATTAGAAAACTGCAAATGTTTATTAATAGATTCCGATTTTACTTCAACATTCACACGCAGAAAAAAAGAAACATATTGGATTTTAAAATTAAATACACATAAACTAGGGTTGAATAGGGACTTAGGTGTTTTAAATCTTTATAAATATTTCAATAGTTAAGCAATTTTTTTTTTTTACTTTCATAAAATAAAACATTATAATTTTCAATTTGAAACTTTTTCTCTCTCTCTCTCTATATATATATATATATAAACTTGGTGGATGAAAAAACCTGGATAGCACAATTTTCAAATAAATTGGCATCCGAGGAAAAATGGAAAATAAAAAAAAGCCAGTTCACCCTGATGATCCCATGTGGTGAAACCTCAGTAGGTAGTACCTGGCTCAATAGGATTTATATATATATATATATATATATATATAAAAATGAACGGATGAAAAATCTTGCCCGAACACGTTTGAATTATGTAAATGATTTGTCTCAGACGAAATATTTTTTTTTTTTTTTTGACTGTCTACGTGTATATTTGTTTATTCTATCCCGTCTTCTCCATCTTGGATTTTGAAAAGTCTCCAAAATTTATTGTAGCTTTTGCAACTTGCAACGTGTTTCTGTTCTTACTAAAAATAAAAAGAAAGCAGTTTACATTCTAGTGGTCTGAATAGCATCTCCCCGACATAGTTTTTTGGGTGGATCAAGGTTGAAAATATATTTCTCTATCTTCGGCATGAATAACCATGTCTCTCTCTTTCACCCTGACATCATGCCAGACAACGTGTATGTATTGGACAAGACTCGACTTTTCGTTGTCTTGGAGAAAGCTGTTCTGCTGTTTACTCAAATTCTCAGAATTCTATATGTAAAGATATTTTTGTTGGATATTTGAATGAAGACAATCGTCTTGACAAATGAACTGAGAACTGAAGATATTTCTGGAGCCGAGGTGGGAAATGGCGGGAGGTCTTTGAATTATGTCAGTCAAGTTTCTGGGACACGGAAAAAAACGGGACATGAGGTTCAAATTAAAATAAGTTGTTACAGTTCAGTTTTTTTTCTCTTATGTGCCGTGTCACTTCAGAACGAAAACGATCATCGTTCTCCACAATATCCCCTGTTACACACACACACACACACATATTATATATATATATATATATATATATATATATATATATACATATTACATTGAATACGACAGACAAGGTGCTTTTATTTAGTTTTTTTATGCAATTTCTCATGCGATCTAATTTTTTTTTTCTTTTCGGATAATAAATTATATAAAAACGGTCCGAATGTTCTTTTTATCCGAGCGCCTCCGGCTATACATTTAGCCATTTTCAAGGATTAAATATTTTAACTGTTAAATAAGAAATAGTTTGTTTTATGTATGTTTTATATAATGTTTTCAATTTTTAAAACACGGTCAATATATTTTATAAAACATATATACAAGGTAAATAGAATGTCAAGGTAAAAATTTCGCTTGAAGATGAAACAGAACTAATGATTTTAATTTAATTATATAATTAAATTTGATGTTGTTAGTTTCGGCTTTTGAAACATGTGTAGCGAAGAAACCATATTTTAAATCAGTTAATTTATAATATTTATGCTCTGTAAATTTACATTGAGCACTGTTTTGTAAAAATAAAAATATCAATAAGAACACCGGATTATATACCTTACTGTTCTTTCTTTTGATTATATATATATATATATATATTCCATTGAATTATGTAGACATATTATGTCTATTTTTTATAATAATACATTGTTCTTTTCTCATCAGTTTTTTTTATGTTAAGTTAAAATTCATCAAGAAACATTCCTACTCAAGTACTGTTTTTCAATTTCCATCAAGATGAATTCGTGGTGTGAATTTCAAAGGTGAACTCATAAATTTCATCGCTGTGATAATGATTTTTTTAAAACACGCGAAAACGCGCTCTGTTATAATTATTTTAAAATTTAAAATTTATTTGTTGAGTGTTGTCTGTTTCGCAAAAACTTCCATAGCTTGTAGCTATGGATGTTTTGCAAAGCAACCAACACTCAAAGAAATTTATTACAAGTGTAGCCACAACGTGTTGAAGTGCATTCAACCAACATTTAATGTCATTTTATATTTCTACCAATTTCTGGTAGATTCCTTATCTTGGGACGCGTAACACGAAAAACATTTTTCCTTATATATATATATATATATATATATATATATATATTATATGCAGTGTTACATTAGAATATACACATACCCACTACAAAACTGTACATTTTGTTTCAACGTTAAAATTTTTTAACGTTTCATCAGGTGGAAATCACGATGCTGCTATATATATATATATATATATATATATATATGTGTAGCATATCTTCATTCAAGCGTGTTTGGCTGAATTATGTAGACATATTTTGTGTATTTCTTTTAATCCTCTCAAATATGTGTGCGTAAAATAGGATATAAAATCCCAAGAAAGGTTTTAAGAAATTTGACAAATGCAAAACCGTTTCATTCAAACTATATATATATATGTGTGTGTGTGTGTGCTTGTGCGTGTTTCCAACAGTAAAACATATTAAAAAATTAAATTTTTTAGACACACTGGGTTGTATATTAATATTTTTTGTTTGATTATTTCAATTAGGTTCATCATCAAGAGAAAAAATCCCTGCTTGTTAGTAGCAGCGAACTACAGGAGCGAATGACTGTTTCTGAAGAAAGTGAACTTTATCTTTAGTTTTCATTTGTTTTTTATCGTTAATTTTAGACTCTGTAAAAGAAGAACATGAATAACGACAAAAGCAAAACTTAGCCGATGCTTTTCGTTCTCTGTGGGACATCATCAGGGCAAATGTGAGGATTTTATTTTACTATATATATATATATATATATATATATATATATATATATATATATATATATATATGTGTGTGTGTGTGTGTGTGTGTGTGTGTAAATTTTAGAGTCTATCTTTAAAGAAGAACATGAACAGTGCCAAAATTAAAACGTATCTTAGCCGAAGGGTTTCGCTCACTGAGGGACTATCAAGATACTTGTCTTAATAAAGGCACATTTGCCTTGATAAAGTCCCTCAG
>CAHIKZ030005589.1:1030000-1077500 GCA_903632075.3 Acanthosepion pharaonis | reverse complement strand
TATATATATATATATAAATATATATATATAAATATATATATATATATAACATATATATATATATATATATATATATGTATATATATATATATATATATATATATATATATATATATATATATATAAATATATATATAATATATAATATATAAATGTATAATATAATATATATATATATATAATAATATATAATATATATATATATATAAAAACATACATATAATAACATATATATACAAATATATAACAATATATATCAATATATAACTTAATATATATATATATATGTATGTATGTATAGCATTATATATGTATAACATTATACAATATATATATGTATAATATATATATATGTATAGCATTATACAATATATATATGTATATTATCATATATATGTATAGCATTATACAATATATATATGTATATTATCATATATATGTATAACATTATATATATGTAAAATGTTTGTCTTTTCTTTCATTTCAAAGCGAATAAAAGTCTTCAATGAAACATTCTATAGAAGATTAAATTTCATTAAATTATGGTCAACACTTTCAACTTAATATTCATTGTCTCGGCAAATGGAACAATGATAGATATGAGGATTTTGAAAGTGATCAGCTTAAAGCAGGGTATATAAAAGACTTTCCCAATCTACTTCACAGCTCAAAGAATCATACATCAATCATATTTACGGTTTTATGTTTAAATGTACCTGTTGTGCGTCAGAACATTATTTGGCTATTAAATTTATAAATAAACCGAAATTATCCCAGACTATCATTGATTATCCATGCTGAATAAAAAAAGAAAGCAAAAACTGGAAAACGATTTCTTTCTGGTTAAATTGCCTGCAATTGTTCAAGTCTACCAAACTGATCAGATGCATAATAGATTCAGTAATATGGCATGACCAAAGAGGGTCAAGGTTAGCGTGATCAAAGGACCTGTTTTTCTTTTCTGATAGCCTTTTATAACAAGGTAGGGGACAGTACAGCATAGAATCATGCGACCAGCAATGTGTAGCAAAAAAAAAAAAAAAAAACGCGTTCCAGAATTCTATTTTCTGTATATTTTTAGATATCTCTGAAAGCCAATTTCAAATTCCTCCCTATTGGTTGTGTACATTTTAGCACTAATACCATCGGGAAAGGAAGGAATCCATCTCTTTTCCCCAAGAACTTGGTTCTCCGACTTACAATTCCAAGCCATTACCAGTTACACCACCCGCATATGGTATGTACCACCGGTCACACATCAAGGTACTGACTAGACCCGACATTGCTTAAACCTCAGTGATCGTACAAAAGTCGGTCTTTCAGTGATACGGCCGTAAGCCCTTGAAGTTCAGTAAAAGAAACTATTAGCACAGAACTTACGGTTGCATCTAACAATTTCAATAGTGTAATTATAAGACCTAACTGCCAATCTAGTACAGCACTCAAATTCGTCAAGTCGAGATACCAATGGAATTAAGACATAGATTGATATTTTCTACCTTCTACTGCAATTAGACAATTTACAATAAGGATTATCCCTTGTCAACCTCAGCATGTCTTTCTATGGGTGAATGAACTAAGGATGGCTATCAACCATAGAACACTAATGGACTTTTTCTAATATTACTAGCATCAAGAGACATCTGGGTAGCCGAACGATTATCGTCAGAGAAAATTAAATCACTAAAGCGTTATGCTTAAATATCCATTTTTTTTTTGTACCAAAACATGCGTTTATTATATTTATGAATAAATCGTAATTATTCCAGAGTATCGTTGAGTAACCTTGCTGGATATAAAGCTAACAAGTTGCATTTGGAGAACTAGTTTTCCTTTTGGTTCAAATTGCTTGCAATCGTTAAAACCTATCAAATTAGTCAATCAGATGTGTTTATTGTGTTGACTTTAAATTTTATTATTTCGGCTAATTCAGTAAAGCACTTTAGCCTTTGTTGTCTTTCTCGGCGTCCGTACACTCATCGTTTCAGACAGCTCTCTCATTTGTTCAACGTAAATATTGATTTCCAGAATTTCAAGAATCCAGTCAATATTGATTTCCAGAATTACCTGTCCATTTCCTTGATATTTTTTTTTTTATTTTGTGGCATTTGTTTGCCAGAATTCTATCTCGAAATTTTTAGCATATTTTTACGGACTTTGGAGAAAATCTATTTTCAGAATTGTACTCATAATTTCAGAATATTTGTTATATCTTTGTGGTTAACGTGTTCTAGATTTCTGTATATTTTGAACGTCTTTGTGGAAAAATTCTCTATTTTTGGTCTTTCTGGCATATGGGCTTCAGAATTCTATCTCCATTTTTGTTTATTTTCAACGACAGACAAAATGTGTTCCGAATATCATCTCCATTTTCTGGATATATTCAAAGACTTCAACAAAATGTATTCCAAATTATAAATCGTTGAAAATATACAGAAAATGGAGACTATTTGTAACACATTTTGACTAATCACCTTTTTCTGTATATTTTTAACGACTTAGTAAAAAATGTATTCCGGAATTTTATTTACAGGTACACAGAATGTTTAGTTCTTTTTGGGAAAGAACTTCTTGCTGCATTTTCTGTCTATTCTTCGTGGCAAATATTTTCTTGACTTCTATAATTTCTGTATATTTTTAAGATTCTTCTAGAAAATATATTCAAGAATTCTATTTTTATTTTCAGTATATTTTCAATGTCTTTATACAAAATATCTCCCAGAATCCTCTCTCCATTTTCTATCTAATTTTAGATCATTACAGATGAGTTTCACAGTCATGTTTCAAAAATCTGCATTTTCAGGTCTTTGCTGCAAATAAATTTCACAGTTCCATCTTCGTTCTTAGTCGTCGAGAAAAATCTGTCAACCTTTCCCCGTTAATTCTTTCACTGACTAAAACGATGGCAGACCCCAACCTTAGAACAATAAGGGCTTTTTTCGTAATGTTATTACCACCTAGGGTCTTTTGGGGAGCATAAGGATGATTGACAGAGGAAGAGGAATCAGAAAGCCAATTTAAAATTTCTACCTCTTTGTTTTGTACATTTTAGCACTAACAGTCTCGGAAAAGGAATGAAGCCATCTCTTCTCCCAACAACTCAGTTCTCCAAATTCCAATTTCGTGTCAGTACCAATCACACCACCCACACATCCAAGCTTACAGCACCTGGTATTTCCAAGTGGTCACCCATATAGGTACTGACCAGTCTCGATGTTGCTTAATTTCGGTGATCCAAGGAGACACGGTGTTTCAAAGGGATATGGCTGTAAGCTCATTACATCACCCGCACATCTAAACTTACAGCACCTCGTATTCCAAAACGGTCACCCATCTGGGTATTGACCAGGCTCGACGTTGCTTAACCTCAGTGATCATACAGGAACCAGTGTTTGAACGTTATTTACCATAAGCCCATTACACCACCCACACATCCAAGCTTACAGCATCTGGTATCCCCAAACGGTCATCCATCTAGGTACTGACTAGGCTCGGTGATCGTACAGGAGCCAGTGTTTGAACGTGATTTGGCTGTAAACCTATTACACCACCCGCACATCCAAGCTTACAGCACCTGGTATCCCCAAACGGTCACCTATCTAGGTACTGACCACGCTCGACGTTGCTTAACTTTGGTGATCGTACAAAAACCGGTGTTTCAACGTGATATAGCCATAAAGTGCGAGAGAAGGTATTCTTATCATAGAACTTACATAGAAATTACATCTAGCAATTTCAATTGGGAAATGATGAGACCGAACCACCAATCTAGTACAGCGCTTAAATTCGTAAAGCCAAGATACCAAAGAGGAAAGCAATATTTATTTTGTGTAATAATACAAAAATGTGGGACATGGCCAAAATGGGAAGATGGCAGGAAGGCTTGTCTTCAGTCTGTCTTAACGTTAAACTTAGCTAGCTACAAACACTGACTTCAACAAACTTCAATATACCTTACACCAAAACAACACATTCTTACTTACCATTCTCACTACACCCACCATAATACCACAGAGTCTCTATGAAATACTAACTAATCCTTATATGTACAATTTATCTTTGGGAGTAGCGAATAAAATTAACATCTTATAAAAAAGGACCCCAGGCACATTTAAACACAAGTAAACGTAATAACAATCACCAACAAGAGAAAAAATCAGATAATAATAAATAATGAATTTAAAAAAAGTTAAAAAAAAAATAACGTTATTAAATAGTCACAAGATTTCATTCGGATCCATAATTATTTCCACTTAATTGCCCCCTATAATAATTCGAAAAAAATAACCGTTACCGCCCACCCAAATAACCAGTTAAAATAATAGAATAGACCTACCTATAACGCACCACTGACAAGCATATTTAAACAGTCGATCTAAAACAAAGCACATGAGCTGACGACAATGTCCACTTTTATATTTACATACGCTATATTCCTGATATTGAGTAGTTTAACCCATAAATATAACATACCGTAAACTATATTTTATCATATAAGTGTGTGTGTCTGTCTATATATATATATATATATATATATATGTGTGTGTGTGTGTGTGTGTGTGTGTGTGTGTGTGTGTGTATATATATATATATATATATATATATATATATATATATATATATATATATATTCCAACACAAAGAATTCGAAAGAAGTCTGAGTTCCGCATTTTGTGAAAAGGATTATTAACACTGTGAACATTTTCGTCGGAATTTATCTATTTTATTGTAAATATGCAGAATGGCTTTCGTCACTATGTTACAAACACCCATTGCCTTTATTGGCATAAAAACATATAAAAAAAAAGAGAACTTTTCATTGAAATATTCATGGAATATTATATTTCCTGGAGTTGGAAGACAATTTACTATGTTTGTAATGCCATTTATTGAGTCCAAGCCGTAAGTCATGCAAACAAAGAGAAAGATATGTTTATCTTGACAATTTTTTTTTTCTTATACCAATGCAATCAGGGTTTTACTTCATTGCAGTCCTTCGTAGAAATTGCATTCGTTTGGTTGGAACATTTTCCGTTATATTTATGTGAATTGCATAGAGCGATTTTCGTTTTGGGGCGTTAATGGTGGCAGAACGGTTATCGGCGCTGAAAATGAAATCGACAACCTATGTTCAAAATTCTGCTTTTAGTCTATTGCATTCTCTTCAAACGAATGTCCTTGGAAAAAGGCATGAAACTACATATTCCCCTCCTCCTAACTAGGAGTAAAATATTAGTTTTTGTCATAAATAATTAACGTTTTTATCAACATTGTAGCTATAATTAGTATGTATGGTTTGATCATGTTGAAAGTTCAAAAACACTTTCCAAAACTATTACCGTGACTAATTTTTACGGTTTATCAACCCTTTGCAGGTTATTTAAAGCCAGGAAATCAATTGTAATAATTTTTGTTTTTAGAAAATAATGGTTTAGTGATACAAGTCTTACTAATTAATCCATAGCTTGGGGAGTAGATTCATATCTAATCAGAATTTGAAAAAAGACAAACAATAAAATGTAAATTGGATATAAAATGAGGGATCAACTCTACATTACAATCAATATATAAACCGATCCTTCACTTTGGGACCAAAAGGTTTCTATTTATATTCCAGAGACTGCAAATAAATTTAAAAGACATGTTTGGGTAGCTAACCAGTATTTCACCGATTAATTCGCTTTTTACGGCTTATCAACCCTTTTGAGGTTATTTAAAGCCAAAAAATATTTTTAGATTATATTTTTTTTTTAAGTTAATAATGAGATTTTCTTTTTCTCACATTTTAATAGTGTTATGGTAATTTACGCACGTATGGACTTTCACAGCTATAAATAGGAGCAGGTACTGATTTTTGGAGAGAGAAGCTTCCAGCAGTCAGCTCTGACAGTCGGACCGAACATTCCTGCTGTAACACTCTCGTTTGTATATGTTTTCTATTACTGTTTCTGTTAATATATATATATATTATAAATAGGCCACAACAAATAGCATACAGTTACCAATGACGTAGGCAGAGTTACAACCTGATATTTGTAAATAAAAACAAAGTACAAATAACTCTGAAGAGAAAAGCAAACGGAAGAGTGATGAAAGATATCAAGAAAGAAGAGAATGATAGATGGAGAGAGAGAGAGATTTACCTAATAGGTTGACTCATAAATAAATTCTGTTTTTGCTTATTAACTTTATTCTACAAGAAATAGACTAGAATTACATTTTATTCAATTATATATTTACCCTTATTTGCGGGTCTTCAATAATTTTGAGTAAGATTCTACAGGTTTGGATGTGAAAAACGTTTTTGATGAACTCTTGATAGAGAAAGTGTTATTATTATTGGAAATCCTTGGACATGACGTTTTTTGAGGAGACTAATTCACAACCAAGAAACTTAAAGTTAAAGTATATACCGATCCAAAATAACGCCCCTTCACATTAATGGAATTGTCCCTAGGCTCTCCAGACATTAATCCAATAGAAGGTATATTGCCCATCATTAAAAGAGATTTTTACCGAATAGGTTCAGGCATAAATATCTTTCGTCTATCTTTACCAACTTTATTCTTCGAGAAATAGATTAGAATTGCATTATATTCAGTTCTTCATTCACCATTATTTGCAATGTTTTGCTGACACTTATCAGGCGGGTCTTTGATAGCTTTCGAGTAAAATCCCGTAGGTTTTGACAAACTTCTACTGAGATTTTATTTTTCCCATATTTTAATAGTAAATAATTACCAATGACGTAGGCTGAGTTTCAAACCTGATATTTGTAAATAAAAACAAAGTACAGATAACTCTGTAGGAAGTCAGTGATTGATTTATATTATAAACTGGACCCCAACTGCTAAAATTATTAAAATTTTTTTTTTATTTTGACAAATGCCGTGGCTTGATAAAAGTCAAGTGAGCGGTCCTCCTCCAGTTTGCCGCATAACTTCATGACGTGAGCGATCATGGCTCTCCACAACATCTAATTTTATATTGATTTTAGAAATGTTTAATTTTTTGTGCTATATCTCGTAATCCTTGTTCTGTCAGCTATGTTCTCGTTCCTCTTCTTTTTCTATGTGCCTTGGCCCTCAAGATGTCGGCGATTATGGCTCTCCACAACTTCTTGTCCTTTGTGGCTTGTAGTAATGTTTGCCTTTTTGCTATCTCTTCTAATTCCTGTTCTTTCAACTATTTACACAGACTCGTTCGTGGGGTTATTCGCTGCATCCCTCTGGTTTTCAATAAGTTCTTTGAGTGTTAAATTTGCTAAGCCCACTTTCCTCATTATATTTGGTAGACATTTTTAGCGATTATAAATATAAGTGTCCTTTTTGTATGTGAGGGCCAGTCAATTTGAATAGTGCTTCCGTTTTCATCTTTGTCGTTTTTAGATTTTGCGGTTAATGGAAGACGACGCTTAAAGCAGAAATACAAAAGCCACGTCTTTGTTTGCAATTTACACAGTTGCTTTGAACAGCGAAATAATGTAATCAAAATTAATAAGCTGTTAATTTAATATTTATGATCAGTAGATTGTTTTCTTCTTCACTGGATGAAGCCATTGTATAATTGATAATTTCAGGAAGAGTTGCTGACATTGCAATTTCTTTGAGGATACCGGAATCGTTCGTGGCTTTTTGATGTTGACAATACAAGATTTCAGTCAATCCCAAAACGGTAACTGGTAGATTTTATGACATATCAACACCTATAGGGCTATCCATTATTGAAAAATTTTTACTTTTTAAATTTTCATCCTTGTTTATTGAAAAAAAGTTTGAACAAAGTAACTATAAATAATTTTTTCCTATCCTCTGCCATCCGCAATGATGGAGAAAGCATTACCTCGAACCATCGCCAGTGAGACACGCTGCAAGAGCCACTCCGTTTCGCGAGGCTCGTCCCTTAATCGAGGCGCAATCGCGCCAATCCTCCGAAGGAACGCCATCGAACGAGGGCCAATAACCCCAGAAGTCTCCACTGCCACAGAATTAAAAAAAAAAAATCTATCAGCAAGAGAAGAATATTTAACTACTTTTTTTTTTTTAAATCTCTGCGTCCCGGACTACGGACACCGGCTCAACCGCGGACCTGAACAAATTACCGGCCGAAAATGTATCCGCACAGGTCGCATCCCAAATCAACGACTTCCCCATTTTAAAAGGGAAAATGGTAATGCCATCCGACCGCTTTCCATCACCACGGTCGAGGCCTACGGGTTCGATTTGGGAAGGGAACATAGCTGTATCCAAACCTCTTTTGATGATGTCGTTTATTGCCGCATGCCGTGAAAAGCGGCCGGCACTACGACGACAGGCGAGAGGATGCAAACCAAACTCATCAATGAAAGCTCCCCATCTACATCTGTGAGGCTCACATAATTTGAGTTCAAGACAGATCGCGACTCAGACCCTAGTGCACTTATCATCATTTAAATTATATTTGAGTATATAAGCATTTACTTGGTTCATTGATAGGCAAATTTTGTCGTTTATATTTGAGTAGATAAGCATTTACTTACGGATAGGTAAATGTCTGTCGTTTATATTTCAGTCTATACATATTTATTTGGTTTGTGGTGAGGTAAAGATTGGTCATTTATATTTCGGTCTATAACCATTTATTGGTTTGGGGATGAGTCAAGCTTGATCGTTTCCATAAGCATTTCCTTAGTTTGGGTGTTAGGTATATACACACTTGTACATATTAATTAAAACAAAACGAATAATTCTGCTTTTATTTACTTTTTTTCATATTTTTTTCCAATGAAACATGACACAGTGCACATGTTAGTACTTTGTATGTCCATTCTACGAAAGTCTTTCCTTGCAGATTGCCATAGATTATCGATTAAATTTAAATCAGGAGAGTTTCCGGGCCAATCTATATTACTTTGATTTGTTCACTGGTAAGGCTTGCCAGTGTGTTGTGCAGCGTTACAATTTTCGCACGCTTCCTTGGAGTATCGTCCATCGTAAACAATGGCCGTAGGACAACTAATCGACAGTAGAGACAATAGTGTCTGGGTGTAATAAAAATCTAATGCAATCACGGATGATGCCATATTTTTCAAGGCCAAACAAATTTTTATCATACACCCACAAAATAGATTCATATTATTGCAAATAACCTAATATGAGGAAATCGATTACACCATGTAACTCCAGTGGGTCTAAAACTGACCGTATGGTGAAAGAAAGGAAACTAAAGCAGTTGTAACAATTAATTTGCAGAAGGGTGTATTGTTTGTTTAAATTTGAGTCTATAAACATTTGTTTGTTTCGGGGACAGGTCAGTATTGGGCGTTTGATACTTATACGTCGAACTAGAAAGATAATTTAACTTCCTAGGGTACACGAGGAAAGAGAACTTAGAAAATTTAGCACTCAGAGGGCATATACTTAGATTGTTTATTTATAATAATAATTTCATATTTACAACATTCTAAAAACTAATGCAATAAAATAATTAAGTAAACCTTTTTTATTCAGCCGCTCTCTCACAGACGTGCCGTTGTCCCCCTCTGTCTTTTTCACAAATACTTTCACGGTAAATGTTCCGATGAGCTGCTTTCTCTGGTTTCCAGACTTCATTCAACTAAGCTGGCATCTCGTTCTCACCCTTTCATTGTCGAAACTGTTAAATGTAGCCGTCTCTTCTACTCCAATAGCTTCATGTCTCGCACTTCTCGCCTGTAGGAGGCACGGTGGAGTAATGGATAGCGGCTTGGATTGAGGATCGGAGAGCCGAGTTCGAATTCCAGTCGAATCCATTACATTCACTTACATGCTAATACTCTTGGGAAAGGTGTGAATCCTCTTCTTCTATGGGTAAATAGCAGGACAGACTGGGTTCTATAGTATTGGATGGCAACTGGTCTAGAAGGAAAAACTCTGAATTCAAAACCTGCGGAGGGTCGTTTGAGGACTATGTGGCACGTAGTGCACCAGGTCTCTGTAATCGGCCCTTCAAAAAGGAAACCTTCACCATTATAATCAAATCTCATGTGCGATACATGCGGGTTGGGGGACCGCTTGTGAATTCCAAATTCCCATGAAACTCCAATATTGGAGCCGGCTCAACCCACCCTGGGGGAATGCCGTTACAAGAACAAGAAGAACTTCTCGCCTGTGGAACTTCCTCCCCATTTCTTCTTTTCTTGATAACTATAATCTATAATGGATGCCTTGATCTATCCCCTAACCTTCTCTTCATCTTTTCCTCTATCACTCCTATTTACTCTCGCTCCAACTCTCTGTAATCCCATTGCGTGCTAGTGGCTTCCCGCTTTGCTTGGGGTGGAATGCTTAAAAAAATATATAAAAATTTACTAAATTCTTACAATATGCTAACTTGAAGGAAATCCTTATTTACCATTTTATAATTTTCGAATCGTCTGGCAATCAACCGATGTTTTGCCAACCATTCCAATAAACAATAAATAAATAGTGTTATTATTTTTCTTGTCACAAAATCCAGAGACGGATATGCAATGTGATGGGTCCTGATCTGGCATCTCGTCTACAGTCACTTTCTCACAGACGTCATGTGGCTTCGCTCTATCTTTTCTACAAATATTTTCATGGTAACTGCTCTGACGATCTACTTTCACTGGTACCCCCAACTGCATGAATTTAAGCGTACTACTAGGTTGGCATCTCGGTCCCAACCTCTCACTGTCGAAACAGTTTAATGTAACCGTCTCTTCTATTTCAACAACTTCTTTTCTCGCACTTCCCGACAGTGGAACTCCCCTCCTCTTACTTGCTTTCCTAATAGCTATAATTTTCAAATAGTGAAATGTAATGTCAATCGACGTCTTCTGATGCCTTGATCTTGATCCCTGTCCTCTTTATCCTTTCCTCAAACACCCCTCTTTACTCTTACTCTCACTCTCTGCAACCCCCTCCCTCTTTACTCTCACTCTCTGCAACCCCCTCCCTCTTTACTCTCACTTTCACTCTCTGTAACCCCTTGCGTGCTAGTGGCTCTCCTGCCTTGCTTGGGGTGAAATGCTTAAAAAAAATAAATTCTCAAGAAAGAAAGAAAATGTATAAATCCACTTTCATATTTTCAAGTTTCGTTAAAATTCTAATCATCGATTTTTAAAACAATGAACATTCCCGAGGAGTGAAGGTAGTTAAAATGATAGCAGTGTCAAGGAAAAAACCGTGCTTTTGACCCTCGGTTTTTTTTGGGAGTGGGGGCGACCATGAAGGTCCATGTTTACCGATTATTTTTCATGGCGTTATGCTATCTTAAAAGAGTAAAAAGATCAAAATAATAAAGAATTTAAAAGGGGAAGACGAGCCAATATAATAACTCGGATGTTTATTTTATTAATATATATATATATATATATATATATATATATATATATTTTAGGTTTTTTTCTTTTTCCTAAAAACAACACCCTGTCTTGGTCACATGTCGGAAATTTAGTACAACCAAGCATACCCGATAACATCGAATAACCCAAGTGTAGACTTGATTAGCTGCCGTTTTCTGGGGGAATTTATATAAAGCATGTCCTAAAGCTAGTAGCAAATTTACTCCGGGTGCGATATACTTACCTGGCTTATGTCAGAGGGTATCCCCCAGACGAGGCTCTGCCGAAGGGCAGAGTCTTGTCTCGGGAAACTGACTCCGTTTTTACGTGGTCTATAGGGAATTTTTGCCCACGCCTACGGGCTCGCATACCCCACTTTAAAACTCGGCCTTGTGCCACATCTTGCTGCGTCGGGCAGCGGGTAAATAATATTTATTCTGGGTGCGGGCCGAATACTGATCATAATCGGTCGGGTCGCCCATAGAAGAAGTCTGTTTATTCAGACCCGAAACTTCTAAAGACATGGGAGCAGCAACACTGACGACGCACCTAGATTTGGCACTTGAACAATTACATTTGATTTTTTTTTTTAATTCATTATTAATTTCCCTCTCATTTTTAAAAGTTTTAATCTTGAAGAGTTCACTTTAAATGACCTCATCTTTGTTCGACAAGTAGAAACATTGATTAATAAAGAATTGGGTAATATACGTCCAAGAGAGATTAATTAGAGATGAGAACTGCAAATGACTACTATTTTATATACACCTAGTTTCCATTAAAATTAATTGCAATCAATACCTGGATGTTATCTCGCCAATGATTAAAGACAACATACTTTCATTTTCATCAGTTGTAAAGACGGTTTTTACATATCGTATATTACTCGAGTACAGTGCGAGTTCTTTATCAAAAAAAATATAAGCGGTCAGTCTATACACAGGTAAATTATTCTAGGGGGATTAAAAATCACCGGAGTCGTACTATACATGAGTGTATACGGTGCATCTATTTACAATACATTTCTTGCTCTGGGTCTGACGATAAACTACATCCGGCAGCAAGGCTGCTGATCGGGAGATTGAGGTTTTTCAGAAGCGTGGAATCACTTTGTCATATTGAGTATGACGATAAACTTCCGTCATCCTGGAGGTTTTCAGAAGCGTGGAATCACTTTGTCATCTTGAGTATGACGATAAACTACATCCGGCAGCAAGGCAGCTGATCGGGAGATTGGAGGTTTTCAGAAGCGTGGAATCACCTTGTCATCCTGTGTATGACGATAAACTACATCCGGCAGCAAGGCATGATCGGGAGATTGGAGGTTTTCAACCGTGGAATCATCATCTTGGCATGACGATAAACTACATCCGGCAGCAAAGCAGCTTATCGGGAGATTGGAGGTTTTCAGAAGCGTGGAATCGCCTTGTCATCTTGAGTATGACGATAAACTACATCCGGCAGCAAAGCAGCTGATCGGGAGTTTCGAAGTTTTCAGAAGCGTGGAATCATCTTATCATCCTGGGTATGATGATAACTACATCCGGCAGCAAGGCCGCTGATCAAGAGACTTGAGGTTTTAAGAACCGAGGAATCGCCTCTTAACAGCAAAAGACTACCATGATCCGGGGTGGTAGCACCAGTTAGGGTCCCAACTATGGGCAAATAGTGAAGCCCCAAACAAAAATCAACAGTACATTTTTATAATAAAATGACCAATAATACATTTTGATAGTATAGTGGCAATCAACACAACACTAAAAAAAATACATTATTTTACTATTAAGTAAAATTACTAACAATACATTTTATGATCTAAAAACTATATATCTAAAACAAAACATAACTTTACCTCGAAAGTATAAAATATGGTACAAAATATTTACATTTCAGCATTAAATAACTCATAGTGATGTTTATATGCCAATAAAAAAAGATCAACTAAACCAATGAAAATATTTAGATTTCGACATTACAAAGCCCATAGAGGTGTTGATATTCCACTCAACAAAATCAACCAAACCAATCAAAATATTTAGAATTCGGCATTAAATAACACATAGTGGTGTTGATATTCCGATAAACAAAATCAACTAACAATGAATTTCTATTTCTACGACCATTAAATAAACAGAGTGGATCGGAAGTAAAATGATTTGAACGTTGTGATAAGAAGCAACAAAAATAAGATGAAAGAATAACTAGTCAAAAAGAAATAATAATGACAATGCTTCATCTTAGAAATTCGTAAAACTTAAGAATATTTCTGTATATATAAACGAGAAAACTCGAGGTTTTGCTGTCAGTTCTTTGCGAAAAAAAAAAAAAAAAAAAATGGCGGCCGCACTATACACAGGTCATTCTTTTTTTTTTTTTAAAAAAAAAGGTTTTAAAACAAATCATGCAATTTCGTTAACCAATTGCACAAGTAATTTTTTTTTCTGGAGGGATTAAAATTCGTTTTTAAAAATTCAATGTTCGCATTATACATGAAGCTGGCTTATAGACAAGCCTATATATATATATATATATATATATATATATATATATATATATATATAAGATAATTCTAAAAATTATCTTGAATTTTTTTCAAAACAAACAAAAGGGAAGGAAAAAAAATTAAAAATCGCATCTTAGAATTAGTTAGAGAGAGAGAGAGAGAGAGAGAGAGAGAGAGAGAGAGATGAACAGACTTGGATAGACAGAGATGAAAAGAATTAGATATGAACAGAAGAATTATATATGAATAGCATTAGATAGAGATAAACAGAATTAAACAAACATAAATAAATAAATAAACAGAGATGAACAAAATTAGAAAAATAGATAGATAGATAGATAGATGAACAAAATTAGAGATGAACAGAATTAGATAGAGAGATCGATAGAATTAGATAGATAGAGATGAACAGAATTAGATAGATAGATAGATAGATAGATAGATAGATAGATAGATAATGAGAAGATAGATATGAGCCGAGAAAGAGGGAGGTACGTTCTTTACAAAAATACATTTTTTTTTTGCTTCCAACCATCTTTCAGAAAATCTTTACCCCTAATTAGTTCAGAAAGGAGAACACTCTTACACATTCAAGACAAAATATAATAAAAAGAACTAAAGTCTTGTTCAACGAAACATGCATTAAATAGTGACCGCATATATATATATATATATATATATATATATATATATATATAATCAGGAGGTTGAGAAACAGCCACATAAATGATACACATAACCCAATAGATTTTTGTGAAGAGGGATTAGGAGAGTTTCTTTATATTCTATAATTTTTTTTTCCTGAATTAATCAAACTAAGTTAATGGTAGAGACTGGAATTATCAATTCGTTCATTAGTACAGAAGCGAGCCACTGAATTACATTAAACTAATTTCGTAAATAAGGCGACCATAATTAGATAGTTGTTTAGGTCGAGAAAAATGGTTAATCTTCTCTGTGGTAAATGTTACGGCACATGATTGGTTCCATTTTTCTTCTAATTCTTTCCAATTTAGAGAGCTTAAGATCGACCATAAAATCCGATATGAATTTGAGTACTCTGTCCGCGCTGACTCAGAGTCCACTCGCGTGGGTGGATATACATAATCTTGGTGTTTAAATATAAGAAAAATAAAATAAAATTAAGTTTCCCAAGTCTGTCCCCAATTTGAAGATTGACGCAACACAGTCTTACTATCTACTTTTTCTTAGTTTTTTTTTTTTTCCAATCACTTCATCCCCTCATCATTATCAACAGTTCATCGGGTGTTTTAATCGTCTGACTACCTAAGGGCAGAAGAAGCAGACAACCTCTTTCAGGATGATCCGTTGGCGGTGTCTCTCAGGAGTTCCGGCATTGTCATGCTTGTCCACTCTTTGATGATGTCTGACTAACTCTTACTTTGTCGTCCTCGTTTGCGTCCGCCTTCAACAAAGCCTTACATGATGGTCTTTGCAGGGGCTGTAATAACGTATAACATCGCCAAACCATATCTCCCGTCGCTTAATTGTGGTAGAAGAAACAGACAACCTCTTTCAGGATAATCTGTTGAGAGTGGCTCTCAGGAGATCCGGCTTTGATGTTGTTTGGTCAGCTTTTGAGTTGTCGTTCGTGTTTGAGTCCGCCTTCAACGGTGTCTTGCATGATGGTCTGGCAGAGGCTGTCATGACGTATGACATCATCAAACCATGATATCTCCCTAACCCTATCGCGGCGAGAAGAGATTCTTGTCGGGCCACAAAACTTTTGAGCATAATTCTTTGCGGAAGTTTAATTATCTGGGAAGGGTTTTGACGGAAGATGTTAAGTGCGACGCTGGGATACGAAGACGTATTGGGATGGCCAAAGACACATTCCAAAAAACTGGGCAGAGTATTGCGAGACAGGAGGATTTCTTTGGTAACAAAGAAAAGAATACTGAGCTGTCACGTGACATCTGTCCTCCTTTACGGCAGCGGATGTTGGACGGTCTCCTCAATGATGAAGAAGAGACTCGAGGCAATGGAGGTATGGTTCAACAGAAGGATGCTAAGGATATCAGGGACCGAGCGTGAGAGAAACGATGAGGTTTTGGAAAGAATCCAAACAAGGAGGAGGTTATACTTAACATCAGGAAGAGGTAGATGAAATTTCTGGGACACTTAATGAGAAAAGAGGGCCTGGAGAATCTGATACTCACAGTGCGAATAGAGGGAAAGAGAGAAAAAGGAAAACAAACACCTGAAGAATGCTAGTGGACAACGGCCGAAACGTTGTGAATATAACAACTGAAATGAGCATGCTGCTCTGAATAGCAGAGCATATAAGACAGACAGACACCTGATGAAGGCTCGGGGTTACAATGGTTGAAACAGTGGGAGTATAACAATCAAGATGACCATGCTAGTTTTAGTTTGGTTTGGTTTACGGCATATGAACCTCAATGGTTTATTTAATGGCGACAAGATTTTTATTGCTGGTAATAATTTTTTTTTCAAAAAGTATTGCTACTAATTTTTTTTTCCTCAAAGATTTACTGCTCGTAATAATCTTTCAAAAACCTTTATTGCTAGTACTCAGTCAGTTATGTGCCATGCGTGACAAAAGATACATGATCGCCTAAGCGTGTATCACGCATGCCACACAACTGATTGATTGCTGGTATTAAAACCTATTTTTACACTTTCATAGTGTTTTGATCCTAGTTTGGGGATTAACTATTTGCCTGTAGCTGGGACCCTAACAGATACTACCACCTCGGGTCAGGGTGGACATGGGAACAGTAAAAAACCTCCTGTTCAGAGGCCTTGCTATAGGATGTGGTTTGATGTCTTACCCAGGAGGTGGATGTAGTTTACGTCATACCCAGGATAATGCTTACTTCAATAGCAGAGGAGAGCATATAAGACAGACACCTGATGAAGGCCAGAAGGTACAATGGCTGAAACGTTGTGAGTATAGCAAACAAGATGAACATAATGGTCTGAATATAAGAGAATATAATAAGACAGACACCTGATGAAGGCCAGAAGGTACAATGGCTGAAACGTTGTGAGTATAGCAAACAAGATGAACATAATGGTCTGAATATAAGAGAATATAATAAGACAGACACCTGATGAAGGCCAGAAAACGTTGTACAAGATGAACATAATGGTCTGAATATAAGAGAAATAATAAGTTGAAGGCCAGAGGGTTTAATAGCTGAAACGTTGTAGTATAGCAAACAAGATGAACATAATGGTCTGAATATAAGAGAATATAATAAGACAGACACCCGATGAAGGCCAGAGACAATGGCTGAAACCGTTGTGAGTATATAGAACAAGATGAACATAATGGTCTGAATATAAGAGAATATAATAAGACAGACACCCCGATGAAGGCCAGAGGGTACAATGGCTGAAACGTTGTGAGTATAGCAAACAAGATGAACATAATGGTCTGAATATAAGAGAATATAATAAGACAGACACCTGATGAAGGCCAGAGGGTACAATGGCTGAAACGTTGTGAGTATAGCAAACAAGATGAACATAATGGTCTGAATATAAGAGAGTATAATAAGACAGACACCTGATGAAGGCCAGAGGGTACAATGGCTGAAACGTTGTGAGTATAGCAAACAAGATGAACATAATGGTCTGAATATAAGAGAATATAATAAGACAGACACCTGATGAAGGCCAGAGGGTACAATGGCTGAAACGTTGTGAGTATAGCAAACAAGATGAACATAATGGTCTGAATATAAGAGAATATAATAAGACAGACACCTGATGAAGGCCAGAGGGTACAATGTCTGAAACGTTGTGAGTATAGCAAACAAGATGAACATAATGGTCTGAATATAAGATGACAGACACCTGATGAAGGCCAGAGGGTACAATGGCTGAAACGTTGTGAGTATAGCAAACAAGATGAACATAATGGTCTGAATATAAGTAATAAGACAGACACCTGATGAAGGCCAGAGGGTACAATGGCTGAAACAAGTGAGTATAGCAAACAAGATGAACATAATGGTCTGAATATAAGAGAATATAATAAGACAGACACCTGATGAAGGCCAGAGGGTACAATGGCTGAAAACGTTGTGAGTATAGCAAACAAGATGAACGGTCTGAATATAAGAGAATATAATAAGACAGACACCTGATGAAGGCCAGAGGGTACAATGGCTGAAACGTTGTGAGGATAAAACAAGATGAATATAATGGTCTGAATATAAGAGAATATAATAAGACAGACACCTGATGAAGGCCAGAGGGCTGAATGGTCTGAAACGTTGATGAAGTATAGCAAACAAGATGAACATAATGGTCTGAATATAAGAGAATATAATAAGACAGACACCTGATGAAGGCCAGAGGGTAATAATGGCTGAAACGTTGTGAGTATAGCAAACAAGATGAACATAATGGTCTGAATATAAGAGAATATAATAAGACAGACACCTGATGAAGGCCAGAGGGTACAATGGCTGAAACGTTGTGAGTATAGTAAACAAGATGAACATAATGGTCTGAATATAAGAGAATATAATAAGACAGACACCTGATGAAGGCCAGATGAAATGGCTGAAACGTTGTGAGTATAGCAAAAGATGAACATAATGGTCTGAATATAAGAGAATATAATAAGACAGACACCTGATGAAGGCCAGAGGGTACAATGGCTGAAACGTTGTGAGTGAACATAATGGTCTGAATATAAGAGAATATAATAAGACAGACACCTGATGAAGGCCAGAGGGTACAATGGTGAAACGAATATGAGTATAATGAATAATGGTCTGAATATAAGAGAATATAATAAGACAGACACCTGATGAAGGCCAGAGGGTACAATGGCTGAAACGTTGTGAGTATAGCAAACAAGATGAACATAATGGTCTGAATATAAGAGAATATAATAAGACAGACACCCGATGAAGGCCAGAGGGTACAATGGCTGAAACGTTGTGAGTATAGCAAACAAGATGAACATAATGGTCTGAATATAAGAGAATATAATAAGACAGACACCTGATGAAGGCCAGAGGGTACAAATGAAACGTTGTGAGTATAGCAAACAAGATGAACATAATGGTCTGAATATAAGAGAATATAATAAGACAGACACCTGATGAAGGCCAGAGGGTACAATGGCTGAAACGTTGTGAGTATAGCAAACAAGATGAACATAATGGTCTGAATATAAGAGAATATAATAAGACAGACACCTGATGAAGGCCAGAGGGTACAATGGCTGAAACGTTGTGAGTATAGCAAACAAGATGAACATAATGGTCTGAATATAAGAGAATATAATAAGACAGACACCCGATGAAGGCCAGAGGGTACAATGGCTGAAACGTTGTGAGTATAGCGATGAACATAATGGTCTGAATATAAGAGAATATAATAAGACAAACCTGATGAAGGCCAGAGGGTGAAACGTTGTGATAATGAACATAATGGTCTGAATATAAGAGAATATAATAAGACAGACACCTGATGAAGGCCAGAGGGCAAAAATGGCTGAAACGTTGTGAGTATAAAACAAGATGAACATAATGGTCTGAATATAAGAGAATATAATAAGACAGACACCTGATGAAGGCCAATGAGGGTACAATGGATGAAACGTTGTGAGAGAATAGCAAACAAGATGAACATAATGGTCTGAATATAAGAGAATAATAATATAAGACAGACACCTGATGAAGGCCAGAGGGGTACAATGGCTGAAACGTTGTGAGTATAGCAAACAAGATGAACATAATGGTCTGAATATAAGAAATATAATAAGACAGAATATGATGAAGGCCAGAGGGTACAATGTCTGAAACGTTGAAGGCAAACAAGATGAACATAATGGTCTGAATAAATGGCTGAAACACCTGATGAAGGCCAGAGGGTGTGAAACGTTGTGAGTATAGCAAACAAGATGAACATAATGGTCTGAATATAAGAGAATATAATAAGACAGACACCTGATGAAGGCCAGAGGGTACAATGGCTGAAACGTTGTGAGTATAGCAAACAAGATGAACATAATGGTCTGAATATAAGAGAATATAATAAGACAGACACCTGATGAAGGCCAGAGGGTACAATGTCTGAAACGTTGTGAGTATAGCAAACAAGATGAACATAATGGTCTGAATATAAGAGAATATAATAAGACAGACACCTGATGAAGGCCAGAGGGTACAATGGCTGAAACGTTGTGAGTATAGCAAAACAAGATGAACATAATGGTCTGAATATAAGAGAATATAATAAGACAGACACCTGATGAAGGCCAGAGGGTACAATGTCTGAAACGTTGTGAGTATAGCAAAACAAGATGAACATAATGGTCTGAATATAAGAGAATATAATAAGACAGACAACGTCTGAAACGTTGTGAGTATAGCAAACAAGATAACATAATAATATAAAGAATATAATAAGAATGAAGGCCAACAATGGCTGAAACGTTGTGAGTATAGCAAACAAGATGAACATAATGGTCTGAATATAAGAGAATATAACAAGACAGACACCTGATGAAGGCCAGAGGGTACAATGGCTGAAACGTTGTGAGTATAAAAAACAAGATGAACATAATGGTCTGAATATAAGAGAATATAATAAGACAGACACCTGATGAAGGCCAGAGGGTATAATGTCTGAAACAAACAAGATGAACATAATGGTCTGAATATAAGAGAATATAATAAGACAGACACCCGATGAAGGCCAGAGGGTACAATGGCTGAAACGTTGTGAGTATAGCAAACAAGATGAACATAATGGTCTGAATATAAGAGAATATAATAAGACAGACACCTGATGAAGGCCAGAGGGTACAATGGCTGAAACGTTGTGAGTATAGCAAACAAGATGAACATAATGGTCGCAATAATTTAGCATATAATAAAGAAAATTCAAACAAAAAAAAAAAATTAACTTAGGATTATTCTTCATTTGAATAATTTGTGGAATAATTAGAATTCTCCTTTTCAGAATTTTCAAAAATATTTAATGACGGACATATTTGTTTTTCATTTATTTATTTTTAGAAATATTTTCAAACTGCCATGTTGGTATATGTCTGCGAACTGTCCCAAATCCTAATGAGCGTCGTACAAAGGAAGAATGTACGATGATTCAAATGCTGTTTCTTCCTAGAAAAAGAAGAATTTCTTTGGCAATTATTTTTAAGCACAATTTTCTTTTCCTTTTTTCTTCTCTAGATTCTTAATAATTCTTGTCATTCCTTCAGAGTTAAAGTGCACAAAAAGAAACATGGATACCTTTCCTATCATTTTTTTCTTTTTTTACGTAATGCTATTGCAATACGACAACTGAGTCAGCTCTGGATAAAAGGGGAAAAAAACCTTTAATTCGCTCACAAAGTCTGGTATCTTTTTCTTATTCTTCTAAAAAAGGAATCTCTATCGTTGGCTATCAAAAAAATTATGAAAATATGGAGAATTATATAGAATTTAAAGTTTAAGTGCTAGTGTAATGTAAGTGTACGAGTGTTCATATATAAACAATTAATGTAGGGAATGTTCTCAATGCTTACTTGCATTATTTACATTATTCAGACTGTTATCCTCATCTTCATTGCCATATTCACAACATTTCGGCCGTTGTACGCTTCGGCCTTTATGTCCATCTCTCTATATATCTGTCTCTATCTCTGAGATGAGGTATTATGATTACTTGCATTATTTACATTATTCACACCGTTATCCTCATCTTCATTGCCATATTCACAGCGTTTCGGCCGTAATCCAAGTAATCATAATGCCTCATGTCAGATATATAGAGAGACAGAGACATAAAGGCCGGAGCGTACAACGGCCGAAACGCTGTGGATATGTTAATGGAGATGAACAGTTCGAATAATGTAAATAATGCAAGCAATCATAATACCTCATCTCAGAGATATAGACAGATAAAGTTTTCAATGGTTCTTGGATATAACCCTTCTCTTTTTCTCGTCTAAAAGCAAGTCTGGGTATTTAAGAGTAAGCATCCTTATAAATGTCAAGCTCTAATCTGCTTTGCCTTGAGTTGAAACGACCAAAGATAGGTTGTATTCGCATCATCGGTGATTGTTGAAGCATGCTGTGATTGGTCGAGCTCAATCAGGCTTGCGTTATGTTTAATACGTTAAACGTTATTTTAGGGGATACTTGTCTTTGAGTAGACGTCCCGTTTATTTATTAAACAGTATATTTATTTATTTTTCGTCTAGATACTTGAGTGTGAAATCTTATTAAAGACAAATTTACGCTCTCTGGCAGGATCTAACCAACAAAGCCACAGAGAACCAGTTGATCAGGGAAAGCCGACTTGAGCCTTAAAGCGAAAACTTCTCTTGTCATAGATCTCCAGAAAAATGTTCATATGTGCAGTTTCGTATTCAAACGTAAACAAAGCAACTTCTGAAGAAGTAATGGATCCGAACTAGCGTCCCTCTGGCACGCTCTAACCAACTAAGCCACAGAGAACCACTTGATCAGGGAAGGCCGACTTGAGCCTTTACACGAAAACTTCTCTAACCAACTCAGCCACGAAAAGTAACAGGTGTTTATTAATTCAATAGATTATTTATCACTTTAAACGTTACTTTTAGTGGATACTCGTATTTAAATAGACGTTCTGCTTATTAATTGACCAGTATATTTAATTATATTCCTCTATCGGCTTTAATGGATTTGAATTTATAGGATTTGAACCTGCATCCATCAGAATAGAGAGGGCAACCGTTAAGCCCAGCACACTCTAACCAACTTAGACACGTTGAAAGAAATGTGCTATAGCTGTTTAAATTTCTTTTATTTTCATTTCTCAAGTACTTTCGATCTTCTTCCAAGATCATCTTCAGGGGTGCAAGTAGTACAAAACTATGTTGTTCAGAGGTACAGGTATTTATACGAAGTTTATATATACTTATTTATACTTGGGAAATGAAAATAAAAAAAATTTAAACAGTTATAGCATATTTCTCTCATTCTTTAATATCAATACACGGAAGGTTATTCGTGAGTATGATCGGATTTTGTTAAAAATTAGCAGACATAATATCTGTAATTTATTCAATCAGACATGCCTAAAAGAGAATTTGCTGCCTAAATACACAAATTTAAAATATATATTGTTTTTCCCTCGCTTTAAACGTTATTTTTAGTGGATACTCGTATATGAGTAGACAGTCCGTTTATTTATTAAACAGTATCTGTTTAACACACAGGGAAAAGTAAGACGACGAAATAACGAAAGCATTTTGACATTTTTTTTTCTGTCAAGAATCTTTAGGAGAAAATCTAATAGCCCTCTTTGGTTTGTGTCTGTTGAAAGGTTATTGGGTTAGGGTGAAATAGGGCAGTGAAACAATGGAAATCTGGAAAAATTGTTAAGGAATGATGGGAAAAAAAAGAATAGATTTTGAAAATAAATAAGTCAAGGGAGATAAGAGAGGGAGAAAGATTTATGAAAAAATCAAGGGAGATAAGCGAGGGAGAAAAAGATTAAGAACTAAGCGGAATAAAGAAAAGAAAAAATAAATAGAAGCATATAATGAAGGATAAAAAAATGAATAAAATAAGAAAAAAAGGGAAAAATAGGATAAAAATGAAAAGAAAAACTATATATATATATATATATATATATATATATATATATATATATGAAAGAAAAATACAGAAAAAACAAACAAAAATCTGAATATGCAATTATGTAGTATTAATGTTAATATAAAGTCGACGTCGGACATTTCGGTCTATTTAAGACCATCTTCATGGACATTTTCATTTAAACATAATTAACATTAGAATTTATAAAAATTTAACACAAAAGGCAATGGACATAAGAGCCCAACTGATACAAACAGATAACTGAAATTTTATACAGATCAGCGTTCCGTTTAAATATGATCACGTAGTCGTCACGTGGGCGATGTTGTTAAAACGTATTCGAAGATGATTTCCAAAAATTAAAATATTAAAAAGTCGATTGAAAAATATTTTGTATAAACAATTCAAAAAATCTCTTCCGTTGATGTCGGAATACGTAGTGATCAATAGGTTCTTATATCTTCAACAAGCTTGAAGTCCCTCCCGTTACAAGGCAAATCAAAAAATGATTTCAAAAACGATGGAACAGTTCTAAAAAACAGTTCGATAATAAATCCTTTCCTTACTTGATCAATAGATTCTTATAATCTCGTCCAAGCTTGAAGTCTTCCAAGTTATAAAGTAAATTCAGGTTTGTATTTCCAGTAGACAGTATGTAAGCAAATATATGGATATAAATCCGACAGTATGAAAGAAAAATACAGAAAAAAACAAACAAAAATCTGAATATGCAATTATGTAGTATTAATGTTAATATAAAGTCGACGTCGGAATAATATTTTTTGTTTAAAAATATGATTCCTTCGCTACATAAGAGTTCTCATGTTTCAAAAACGAGAGCCGAAATCATCTAAATAATTATTAAAATTAAGTTGGATTGTTGTGTTTAGTCCCGTTTCATCTTCAAGCGAAATTTTAGGAATTTTCGGCTCTCGTTTTTGAAACATGAGAACTCTTATATAGCGAAGGAATCATATTTTTAAACAAAAAATATTATTATAATATAAGCTCTACTTCTGTATGGAGCACTGTCTGCTTAAAAATAAAAACAAAAATACTAAGGAACCCCGGATTATGCACCCAACGTGTTCTTTTCTATTTTCTGCATACCTACGCACTTATATATATATATATATATATATATGAACATTTTAAAGCAAAACGTAGTGGGATATTAACTTACATAATTTTTTTTTTTTTAAATCATTACACTTAAAATTAATGCACAATCAGAAGACTCTCCTGCTGCCTGATTTTGTTTAGCGGTATATCAACATCTCCATGGGTTATTTAATGCCGAAATCTAAATATTTTTAATTTTATTTGTGAGCTTACGATCCTTAGCTATGATTAATTAACGACGAACATGTCATTTTCATTTATGATCGATTTCCTCACGATGCTTCTGTCAAAGTCGGAGTGTAATTTTACATTCGTATTGCTCGAAGTAGTGTCCAACAGTGTTATAAAACTCTCGGAATATTCCAGTAATATATCTTTAATCATTTCTAAGCTACAACGGTTTAAAGCTTAATCTAATAAATGGATAATTTTGCCTTTACACGATTTCGACAATTTTGCTGTTACATCTGGTATATAGGAAAAACATAATTTTAAGGTCGGCTATATTTATGGTTAAAGGTGCCCAATATCAAAAACAGACTATACATAAAGAATCGAGACATCAGCTAAAACACATGGCCTGAAGATTGCATCCACGCATGGAATAAACTGTCACTAGTTGGTGTAGCTGTTAGTATATATATATATATATATATATATATATATATATATATATGTGTGTGTGTGTGTGAAAATATATAGAAAATAGGAAAGAACTCGTTAGGTATATAATCCAAAGTTCTTTAGTATTTTTTTATTATTCTTAAAAAATAGTACTCGATACAAAACTAGAGCATAAGTATAATTATTTAAATCGATATTTTTAAATAATTATATATATATATATATATATATATATATATATATATATATATATATATATATATATATATATATATATATATAGAGAGAGAGAGAGAGGTATTTGGTTTGTTTTACGGAATATCAACCTCAGTGGGTTATTTAATGCCGGCAAAATTTTTGTTGTTGGTAATATTTTTTTTAAATCTATTTCTGGTAATATTTTTCCTTCAAAAAAATCTATTTTTGGTAAAATTTTTCATTCAAAAATTCTATTTCTGGTAATAATTTTCTTTCAAATATGTATCACTGGCAATATTTTTTTCTTTTTTTCAAAAAATGTATAACTGGTAATATATATTTTTTCTTTTTTTTTTTCAAATATATATGGCTGGTAATATTTGTTTTTCAAAAATTCATTGCTGGCAAGATTTGGTTTTCAAAAATGTATTGCTAGTAATATTTTTTTTACAAAGTATTTCTGGTATTAAAACCTATTTTTACATTTTTTCATAGTGTCTTGACCTCAGTTACAATTGCATTGAATAAGAATTTCCATCTTGATTATATATTACGAATTATGAATTTTTATATGTACAATTGTTTTTTTATATGGGTGAAGTGTCCATCATTTCTAATATATGTGTGTACAGATACATGCAAAACGTGTAGCTAGATAAGAGGCAAAAGAGATAAAAAAAAAAAAAAAGACAAGATCGAATTCAGGTAGAGTGGAAGAAAACGTTTTGTTGATCCTTAAGAACACACCAGAAAGAGGGCACATTCCAATTGAATGTCCATCAGGTGGCTACCCTCTCCCCGCATTCACTTTTTTTTTCCTTTGCGACTGATCCAATCACAATTCTTAGTGGTGAACATGAGTCATTGCTCACTTATTCAAAGAATCCTACTCCGTTCGAATGTGACATCTGTGGAGAGGCGGTTTCCAAGAAGCTCTTGCTTTAAGATGCACAGCAAGGAAGGACATACGACAAAACGAGTGGGTAAGACGAGGGATGAAGAACAATTACAAATCAAAGTTTGCCTCTACCAGCACACATTAACCTGTAGAAACCTGCACATGTTAGGCCATTCCAATCCGTTTCAACATGAGGGCATTTGTCTTCGGCATATTTTTTTTTTTTTTACCTCACCCACCACCATTAGTTGTTACAGTGGAACTCTGGATAGAATCACAACTACCTTTGGATTTTTCAAGGACTAAGGAAATTATTTCCTGCATTTTCTATTTCCAGAGATCACCAAAGAATGGTGCTACGCTGTTGGTAGAGAAATGCCAATTACAGATCGGAGAATGGGTGGAAACAGTCTAGAAAAAAAAAAAAAAAAAATTTCTTTACTGTAAAAAAATGATGACGAAAAAAATACATTCATTGTAAGTAACCACGGATCATATAAAACCCACACACTACTATATATATATATATATATATATATATATATATATATATATATAAATGTATGTATATAAATATATATCAAATATGTGGTGCAGTTCAATTCATATTACAATGAATCATTCATTCAAAAAGTAAATTAGTAAAGTTAATAATATAAAATGGCGAAATCCCTTCGCAAACAAAATTTTAAACATGCATTAACCTGCCAATCACTCGATGAATGTAATGAACCTAGTTTTTTAAAATTATAAAATTATAATATGAATGTACAGCCGAAAGTACTTGCGTATTTATTGAAGACCTTATACAGCTTATAATTTTAAAAAAAAAACAAGATTCATAATATTCATCGAGTGATTGGTAGGTCAATGCATGTTTAAAATTTTGTTAGCGAAGGGATTTCGCCATTTTATATCATTAACATTATTAATTCATTTTTGTATGAATGATTCATTGAAAATATATATATATATATGCAATTTTTATATATATTATTTATATATTATATATGCGAGGTACTTACTGGAAAGCGCTCTATATCAGTGATAGAGCTAACATATTTGGTTGGATTAATGTGAGTTTGTCATCCTGGATTTCACGCTATATGCGATCGTTAGACTATATATATATATATATATATATATATATATCTGAAAAATTTCTCAGAGATACCCTGTAGAATAAGACAATATTTATAAATGTAAAAGACAATAGCAAAACTGTAATATTAGCCGACGCGTTTCGTCTAATATGGACTTTTTCAAGGCAAAAACGAAATTAATTTATTAAAAAAAAAAAAACCAACAATAAAAATATTTCCACACGTGACAGTACTTGAGGGAATTTTCAGTTGGCAATATGAATAGGGTTTTCTAAATTCCTCCAGTTGCTAAGGACATTTTGTTTTGTTATTAATAATTACTTTGTTTTAATAAATTCATTTCATTTTTGCCTTGAAAAAGTACACACATTGGACGAAAAGTGTCCGCAAATATTACAGTTTTCATATTGTCTTTTACATTTATAAATATATGTATACATGTATAATTAAAATAAAATAGACATAAAAATATATAAAATAATATAAAAATAGCCTAACGTGCTTTACCGATTTAGCCAGAGGGACGTTTCGGTTAGCAAGTTCGATTTTATTGTTTATAAACTACAAGTCTCCATGATTTTCTCTCGTACATTCATATCTATTCGATACGTATGTAAATGTAAAAAATGACGTCACACGTTATGAAATGGACAAAGTTCGACAATTTTATATATATAATATATATATCTGTAGTACTCATATAATACATATATAGTATTTACATATATGTTTTATTCATATAATATATAGTGTATATATATATATATATATATATATAGTATTTATATAATGTGTGTGTGTGCATATATATATATATATATATATATATATATATATATATATATATATAAGTACTTATTTTATACAAAGTTTTTGTTATTGTTTTATTTTATTTATAATCTTCATTTATATATATCTGTAGTATTCATATAATACATATATAGTATTTACATATATGTATTATTCATATAATATATAGTATATATATATATATATATATATATATATATATATATATATATAAAATAATTATTTTATAGAAAGTTTTTATGTTATTGTTTTATTTTATTTATAATCTTCATTATTTTTATTATGTTATATATTTATAATAATATCCCTACAAAAGTAGATAGGTTCACTTATCGTCCGGTTTACACTCCTCCCTGATCTTCTGAACAGGAGTAGATGTTAATCTCTTCTTTCCTGTTAGGTTTTCTGGTTCCTTCTAAATTCTACTTCAACCTTGTACTTCTGACATCTCCACCTGAAATTTGTAATTTTATTCAGTAATTATTACCATTTTTTTCTTTTCCTAATAGTAATAGCTATGCTTGCCTATCATTTGGTTCACACTACTCCCTGGTTTTTTGAACAAGGGACGAGTTGTGTCCCTTGTTTCCTGTTTAGGATTGGGTTTCTGGTTCGTTTTAAAGTCTGCTTCAACTCTATTCTTCTAACGATACTTTCATTCACTAGTTAAGTCTTAACCACCTTCAAGTCTAAGATTAGCTGTTACATTCCTGAATCTGGTTCTTTTATTGTCCTTTCTCCTCACAAAACTCTTTTCATTCTATTTCACTCCTAGTAACCCCCTTGCATCTCCGGGGCATTATCACCCTGTGTGGGGTGAAATGATTAAAACTAGCTGGCTCCACCCTCTCGCTATCGTTTCGCAAAGTAAGATATATTCACTACTTGAAATCTTTGAAACAAAAAATGTCAAATGAACATTTCATTCATAAATTGGCTTGTTATAGTTAAGGAAAGTTTTACAAATAGATGCCAACTTGTTGAAGGCCAAGTAAAATGTTCGTAACATATCTATTTATCAGTTGCGTCTCTGTCTTTGGGAAAAGTGCATTCAGAGGTGGCTCCGTCAAAGGACAGAGTCGCAACTGAGGAAAATTATACTGAGAGGTGCCCAGCCCTGGGAAACAGTTGCCCGAGGCCGCACCATCTCATTGCACTAGAGAGAGGGATCTGTGCTCACACCGAGGCCAGACAACCGACAGTTGCGAGACTCGGGTAATTTTTGTTCCTAGCCCAGGTGTACGCGCTAGGGCTCCCCACATTAAACCGACCTTGTGTCACACGCGAATTCGTGTGTGCGAGGGGGAGGGGTAAATACCAAATTACTATAAACTAACTAGAGATGGGGCTTTTTAATCTCACAATTCGTGGGAGAATTGAGCTCCAGTTTCGCATTTATTCATATAGATTCCCTAATATAGGTTTTACTTAATTAGCTATTATGTTTCTCTAACTCTTCAAATGTTGAATGTCTAACTAATTCTAATTTCTATTTTCCCATCTCTACATTATATTAATTTTATCTTATAAATTGTCTAAATTAAATTGAAATAAAAATAACTGTATGGAAAATAAGGATCAACGAGCATCAAATTGTCTTTAAATTAAGTGGCAGCAGAAAAATTATCGTTGAACTTTTAAAAGGTAATTCAATGCTTAAATGCAGTGATCAGTTTTGAGTTCTTCTGTAGTTTATTGATGTCTATCGCATCTACCCCTCCAAACCAAGAGTCTTCCACAGGAGCTAGCTTAAATGCCACCTGATAGGGGCGGCTTTTAAGCTAGTTTAAAATTTTAAGCTAGCTGCAATTTTGGAAAAAGGGAAAAAAGCATAATATAATATATATATTTAACCTCGCATAATCTGGCAACTCTTAATCTGAGCCCAACGAAAATTATTCCCTGCACTTAACTTTTCTATGGCTTTTGAATGAGCTATAAATCATTGAAATTGGATCAGTAGGATCGGAAGAGTTGCTTGGAGACACAAGCACTATATATATATATGCATACATACATGTGTGTGTTTGCGCATTAATGTTCTGAGATTAGATCTGTAGAGAAGACAAAATAAACAATTGTAAAATTGTACTCGCTGGGCATTTCATCATTTGAGTATATCAAGGCTTTGACACATTACTGATATGTAAAGCAAGAACACACACTTAGTCAAAACTAAGAAAAAAGTTAATAATAGCCAAAGAGAGGCTTACCTGGGGGTGTCTTTTAAAATGTTTGAATTTCCTGTGATTACAACCATCTTGCTTTTGTTTACCATCACTTGTCATGATAAAGTCAAATGACAAAGGCAGTAAAAGAAATGGATCAAGCAAGGTAAGGCAGTAAAAGAAATGGATCAAACAAGGTAAGGCAGTAAAAGAAATGGATCAAACAATGTAAGGCAGTAAAAGAAATGGATCAAGCAAGGTAAGGCAGTAAAAGAAATGCATCAAGCAAGGTAAGGCAGTAAAAGAAATGCATCAAGCAAGGTAAGGCAGTAAAAGAAATGGATCAAGCAAGGTAAGGCAGTAAAGGAAATGGATCAAACAAGGTAAGGCAGTAAAAGAAATGGATCAAGCAAGGTAAGGCAGTAAAGGAAATGGATCAAGCAAGGTAAGGCAGTAAAAAATATGGATCAAGCAAAGTAAGGCAGTAAAAGAAATGGATCAAAAAAGTTAAGGCAAAAAAGTGATGGCTTAAGCAAGGTAAGGTAAAAAAGAAATGAGACAGGTAAGATTAGGTGAGATATGACAAAGATAGGGAGATGGGTTAATTAAACTTAGTTATGACAGAGATAAATAGATGGATCAAGCAAGAAAAGGTTTGAAAGCGATAGGGACGAGGTAAAGTGTGACAGTGAGATTGCAAGCTCAGCTGCAGCAGAGTGAGTTATTGATCAATCCGTAGTGCGACACACGGAGATCTGAAGCCGAATGGGGCGAGAAGGAAAGAGCTATCAAGCGAGATATTATTACATAGAGTGAGAATGAGAAATCGATAAGCATGATAGCGAGACAGAAGACATTTATAGACTAAAGCTGCCTGGGATGAGACAGAAAATAACTTCTAAGATCAAATGTCTATGAAAGAGAAAGAAAGTGAAAAACGCCAAAATGAAAAATAATTTGAAAAAAAAAAAAAAAAAAAATCAAAATTAAAATCTAACTTGGTACAATTTTAAATTCAGCAATTATTGTTTAAAAATAATTCGGGTTCCAAGGAAGGTGAGAAAGTAAAAAAGAAAATTAAATAATTAAAAAAAAAAAACTCTACGGTTAAAAATTGTCTTTCACGTTCTGAACATGACCCTTGCTCAGAAAATTGTAAATTGAAACGTCAGACAAAAAATGAGAAAGGCTACAGAATTCACCATGAAATGAAGTAATAAAAACAACAGCAATGATACTCGGTTGATAAATTCAGTAGACCAGGTTTTCATTTCAGAAATTAATAAAATAGCCGAGGGGATAAGAAAATATTATCCCAGAAATTTAAATAACATTTAAAAGTCACAGCAAGAATCAAAACAATAAAAATGCAGATCCTTGTTTGATTAACACATACAAAAAATAAAACCGACAAAAATCATAGATTTAAATAAAATTAGGAAGCCAAAAATTCACTCTTTGAAATATAAGAATCAAAACAACAATGATAAGGATGAGTATATTTTTGAGATGAGATATAGTAATTATTTACACTATTTACATTGTTTGGACTGTTGTCCTCTTCCTTGTTGCCATATTCATGACGTTTCGGCCGTTGTACGCTCCGACCTTCTTCAGGATGTGCCTATATTTCTGAGATGAGGTATTGTAATTATTTGCACTACTTACATTGTTCGAACTGTTGGCCTCATCTTTATTGCCATATTCACGACGTTTCGACGGTTGTACACTCCAGTCTTCTTCATTATGTGCCTATATTTCTGAGATGAGGTATTGTAATTATTTACACTACTTACATTGATCGGTTTGTTGGCTTCATCTTTGTTGCACTATTCCCAACATTTCGGCCGTTGGACACACCATAGCACATGGAACAATGTTCAAAATAAAATTGTCTTTGTTTTCAACTTTACTCCTAGAGGCCGTAGCCCAACATATACCATTTTGGAATCAGGCCAACTCCGTGATTAAATTAAAAACATCCCAAGCCAGATCTGGATTCGCAATCCTGAAATTTTGGGTTGCTAAGTTTTCATTAATGCTATTGTTTTCGGAATCCGCCATTTTGACTGATAAAAACAATTAAAGGGATACAACTTTCAATAGCTTATGTTCAAATGAAAAAAATTACAGCGTTTCAAAATAAAATTGTCCTCGTTTTCAACTTTACATCTAAAGGCCGTAGTTCAAAATATACCATTTTGGAATCAGGCCGAGCAAATTAAAAACATTCCGACCCAGACCCACGATCCTGAAATTTTGGATTCCAAAGTTTTGTACTTCTGCCATACCTTGTAGGTAATGTCTTACCCTTATGTGAGAGGGTTTTTCTGTCGCACACCGTATGTAATGTCTTACCATTATATGGGAGGATTTTTTTAACATACCTTATAAGGAAACTAAACATATGCAATTTGATAGCCATCTTGGTTTGAAACCTGAATAGTAATGTTAAGCCTATATAACACATTAATGGAGTGACATTTGATATTGGTATGTCTTGGTGTCTGAGGTTGTACAGAATTTTTTTGAAAGAGTTAAAACACCCTGATTGTCACAGTTGAACAAATCTAAATTAGTCTTACTTTCCAGTAATTGCATTAAGAACTTTTACATTTCAGCTGCAGCTGTTAAAACTATATTTTCCACCTTCTAAGTAGATCATGTGACTGCTTCATGTTTTTCTACTTTTCGAAGATACCAACAAATTATTTGGCGACAGCCAATAACACTACAACGGTTTTTAGATTTGCTGTAGACAGTATCACAGAAGCCAATTAAGCAAAGAACTTAACAGACTTTTCGAAAATTAGATTTCATTCCATTGTATATTTAGGATAATGTAAAACCTGTATTCTTTCGGTTAGCATTTGGCATTCTGCCTAATTTATAAATATTACTTCCTGTATATGGAATCCCCTCAAAATATAGTCTTTTATATCTTAGTTCTAAGTTCAAGCAACCAGCAGTACAGTTGTCGGTTGAAATTTATAAAATCTTTCTCTTGGAATAATTTTATAGGAAAATAGGTTTCTCAACTCCATTAGCTGTTATCACCCTTTCCAGTACTGACGGGCGATTTCCTTCCTAACCTCTTGTTTGAAGTCGTTTAGAATATCAACATCTTTATTTTATTTTTTTCATCAATTCACCAAGAAAGGTGATAATGCCACTAAGACGGAATGGGGTCTACTTGGGATGAAAATATCGCCCTTTCCAATATTGACTGGTGATTTCCTTCCTAACCTCTTGTTTGAAGTCGTATGGAATATCTACATCTTTATTTTATTTTATTTTTTTTTCAAAAATTCACCAAGAAAGGTGATAATGCCACTAAGATGCAAAGGGGTCTACTTGGAGTGAAAATAACTCTTTCCAATATTGACGGGTGATTTCCTTTCTAACCTCTTGTTTGAAGTCGTTTAGGATATCAACATCTTTATTATTTTTTTTTCATCAATGCACCAAGAAAGGTGATAATGCCACTAAAACGCAAAGGGAGCTACGTGGAGTGAAATAGAACGAAAAGATTTTAGAAGTAACTGGAAAAGTAATCCTAAATTAAGAAACATGGGACATAATTCTACTCCATTATTTTCTATTCGTGTTAGATGTGCTATCCATTTTAGTTGTCGCGGCTGTTGGTAGTCCTAAAGTGATGTGGTTTCTGTTATTTGGTACAGTTATGATAATGGTGATATTAACTGTTTCCTTATAAGGAAACAACTGGCATCCGCTGAGCGGTAAGTGTGTAGTACTGTTGGTTGAAATTCATGAAATCTTTCTCTTAAAACAATTTTGCTGGAATACAGGTTTCTCAAGTCCAGAAAGTGTTATCACTCTTTCCAACATTGATGGGTGTTTCTTTCCTAACCTTTTATTTAAAGCGGTGTGGAATGTCAATATTGTGATTTTGCCATTATTTTCTCTTTGAGTTACGTGTGCCATACATTTTAGTTGGTGCTGCTTTTGATAGCCCTCAAGTGATGTGGTTTCAATTATTTGGTACCGTTCTTTGTTTGTGATTCTGTAGCGCCAGTTCCCAAAGTTCAAAGAAGGGTTCATTCGCTCAAAGCCATTTTTAACTATTGATCTTAGAAAGTGGCCGTATAGAGCTGACAGTTTAGATATTTCTGAACAGCTTCAACGGTATGAATGTCGTATATATGAAAGTCTCATTCAGACGAGTCTGTTTAAGAACAACTCGAGTTTTCATGTTAATATATTGGTCTTACAGTTTTGGTCATGTTAATTGGCTTCAAACTGCTGGTTAAATTGTGTGAGGGTAGTTGAGAGGATTTCCTGACCCGACTGGTGAACAAGAATACTTTTCCCCAACCCAATCGTGCCAAGCTGACATTAACCAGTTGCTATAAGATCCGAAACATGCTTTGGCTCTAAATAACCGACAATGGGTTGATAATCTGTAAAACAAATCAATCATATTCACACTAATACCCTTAGAAAAAGCATGAACCCATTTCTCCTTTCTCCAACGATAATTTAAATAGCAGGATCAACTGTGCTGTCTAATTTTGTGTGGTAAGTCATCTAAGGACAACTCTGAATTCAAAACAGTGAAGACGTCAACGTCTTCACCAGTGGGTGGGGGAAAATACTGGGTGGAGGGATAGGGTAACCTCAACACCCCGGCGCAAAAGAACCAGCAAGCGATTGCAGTATTTTGTCTTGAATGTTACCTTGAACCACAATAGCAAGAGAAATAAGCGTCACGGTGGATTAATAGATAGCTGCTCGGACATAGTGTAAATAGAATATCTCATCTCAGAAATATAAACAGATCCTGAAGAAGACTTGAGCGTACAACAGCCGAAATGTCGTGAATATGGCAATAAAGATGAGGACAATAGTTCGAACAACGTAAATAGTTTAAAAAGTTAGGGCTGTGATATAGTTGGATGTTGTCTACAAAAGATGTTTAGCATAGCTCTCAGTAGAGATTTTCCAAGCGTAGCTTAGATGTGGCACAAGGCCGAAAGTATGGGGCATCCAGTGAGGATCGAACCCACTTTTCAGTAGTAACTGATCTCGCAAGACAAGCTTGTTAACCATTACACCACGCCGAGGTGCCCACATAGCTCTCAGTATCTGAGTGTAGATTCCATCAAGCCTAGGCTCGAGTTTTAGATAATGTCTAAGCAGTGGCACTATCCATTAACAACGCCTCTACAGTGGTTTGAAAGAATCTGCGTTTGAGGTGGTCCGGTAGATCAGATTTCATCTATTTTATTCAGGGCAGCCCAGGCTTTATCTTTGCAAATTTTCACATCTTTTTACGTTGAATTTATTCCGCTTTCTCTCTATATAAAAGATTCATCAGATTTTATCGATTCACATGAGACGGTTTTTAGTGAGCCTTGCTGGTTGAAGCCTATGAATTCAACTTTAGAGTCATTGACAGAGTCCCTCATCATTGGCAGCATTTTCTAGATGATGTAGGAAAACTGCAGCATTGTTGGTTTTTCTTGTTTGTTTTACGGCATATCAACCTCAATGAGTTATTTAATGCCGACAATATTTTTATTGCTGTAATATTTCTGCCAAAAATCTAATTCTGGTAATATTTTTTTCTTCAAAAAATTTATTGCTGGTATTAAAATCTATTTTTACACTTTCATAGTGCTTTGACCCCAGTTTGGAGGTCAACTATTTGCCCACGACCAGAACCCTGACAGGTGCTACCACTACGAGTGAGGGTGGACCTGGGAAAAACAGCAATTAAGAGATGGTTCTATGCTCCTCAAATCCTCTTGCTGTCGAATGTAGTTTATTGTCTTAACCAGGACGGGGTAATGATGTCGGTAGTGATATATATATATATATATATATAGCTATATAGTCAATAGCGGTCAACCTTTTTGCAGGATATCGACTTGAGTCTTAGTGATAAAGCAAAACCTAGATGATAATATTTGTCACTGTCGTAGTGCTGTTCCCTTCCTATCCAATATCTGCGCAAATGTGGTTCTGTTATTTTTGGTGACTGGTGAATGGTCTTATTTTAAACCGACAGAATAACAGGGAAATTATTTTCAACCTTGGAATAAGCAGAAATGCTTGCGTCTCGCAGACAAACAATATCAAAGAATAGCATTTCTTTCGTTCGATCAATACTGAACCAAGAGACAAAGTAAACAAGAGAAGTAACCCAAATATTCAAAAAAAAAAAAAAAAAAAAAAAAAAAAAAAAAGAGAGAGAGAGAGAGATTTGAAGTAACAAGAGAAGAGAGTATCACTGACAAGGGAGGTAACTGAGGTTTGATTTTCAACTCAGGAGGGAAGGTGATTTTAATAGCGAAAGTGAATCTTTAGTGTCAAGTTATCCGAGATGTCTTTCGCAAGGAAAATGCTTTCGTTTAATACCATATGAGAGAATAATTCTACAGGGTGACTGAAAAGTAACTCCCTATTTTATGTATGTGGACAGCCAGGAGTCCTGACGTAACTTTGTTCGTTGGGGTTGGTTAAGGGAGCAAGTCTACTATACCACACCAAGATTTTGGAAGAAGCAGTTGAGTGTTATGTCATGGCCGCCCCAATCTCCTGACCTCAACCCCATATGGAGCAATATAAAGTACAGGCTCTCGAGAAAGCATTTGAGCAACATGCTCCATAAGTTTTCTCTGGCGGAACAGTTATATATATATATATATATATATATATAACTATACTCGTTTCGAAAAACCCTCGAATTTTTGATTTGCCAATAATCAATCTTGAGGGAAAAAACGTTTTAAAAAAAAGAAAGAGCTAGAAACATGAAAGTCTGTCGAAAAAAATCGCACAGATGCAGGTTTAAAGCCAAAGAAAAAACTATACGAGTAAACAACTAACTAACAAAAGGCTCAATACAACCGTAGAGGGAGTTTGAGACAAGCCTGATTTCACCTAAACGGATCGTCAGGGAGAGCCGGCTTTCCTGACGATCCGTTTAGGTAAACGGCTCACTAGGGTTTATCTCTCTCTCTCTCTATATATATATATATATATATATTAGCTCCGATCAGTATTGAGTCATCTTTTAAATTAAATATCAAGGACAGTGTATTATACTCCATTTGTTCTCGTGGTTCGGATTGCGGAATCGAGAGCCGAGTTCGAATTCCAGTCGAATCCATTACATTCTTACGCGCTAATCCGCTTGGAAAATGTATGAATCATAATCATCATCTCCCCCCATCCAGCTATAGGTAAATAGCAGGACAGACTAATAGCCTTGAGTGGCAACTGGTCTACCGCAGAAAAATATGGCAACCTTCTGCGAAAAAAAAAAAATTGCCTCGTCAGTCATGTATCGAAAAATACATGATCGCCTGACTGACTGAGATATATATATATATAAATAAAGTACAGGCTCTCGAGAAAGCAGTTGAGCCACATGCTCCATATGTTTTCTATGGGGTTGAGGTCAGGAAATTGGGGCGGCCGTGTCATAACACTCACCTGCTTCTCATCAAAGTATTCCTTCATCAATTTTGATTTGTGACAGGGAGCATTATCCTGCAAAAAAATGAGCTTGGTGGGGTCGATTTGCACCCTTTCAGCAGAAGGGAGCAGACAAGACTCTAAAATTCTCTTGTACTGCTCGCTCCTGAGGGTCTTTTTAATAGGTTTTAAGAAACCAGTTCCATGAAAAGAAAAGCAACTACAGAACATTATACTGAACGAATGCTTGGCAGTACTTACTGCTAAATTCAAAGAGCTTTCAAAGCTTCTTCTTCGGATTTTAGATCGCTTATCCTTTGAATTTAGCTCAATTTTCCTTTCAGAGAACATTTAGTAAAAAAAATCAGGTGAGTCACTTTTATCGAACAGCACTGTATATACTCACGGATAGTTGCCCCCCCCACTACAAAATGGTTTAATAATTGATGATTTACTGTTGACTCGCAGATAAGTCGCACTATAATATGGGGAGTTACACTGCTCTTTTTTAAATGTAATATGTCTACCTTTTTAGTTTTACCTGTATTTCAAAGCTTACAATTATTAATAAACTTCTGCAGTTAAAATACATATCGCCATTTATCATGTAAACAAAAGGAAATAATTGTTGTACCTGTATTTTTATATTTACCGCATATTATTTTAATTTAAAACCTCCTTCATAACTCTTTCTTTTACTCATCATTAGGGGTTGCAACAATTAAAATTATAAACTATAAATTTGGTCACCATCTATATCGCTGCGCAATGCAAAATAGTGCAAACGCTTTGGGTACTAGATTCATGCGCTTTGTTATTTGTAAATAAACACTTAAGAACGCCTTTTAATGTTATATGAAACAACCATTAAGGAAAATTATCTCAAAAAATATATTTCATTTCTTTAAGTCATATTTTTCAACGTATTTTTGACTATATATATATATATATATATATAGGAAAGAACTCGTTAGGTAAATAATCCAAAGTTCTTTAGTATTTTTGTTATTATTTAAAAAAAAAAAATAGTGCTCGATACAAAAGTAGAGCATAAATATAATTATTTATTTAAAAATATGATTCCAATGCGTTGGAATTATATATATATATATATATATAAAAGGAGGCACGGTGGGGTAATGGATATCGGCTTGGATTGTGGAATCGCAGAGCCGAGTTCGAATCCAGGTTGATACGTGCTAATACCCTTGGAAAAGGTGTGAATTTTCTCCCTCCAGCTATGGGTTAAATAGCAGGACAGACTGGATTCTATAGCCTTGGATGGCAACTGGTCTAGGAGAAGGACAACTCTGAATTCAAAACCTGATGGGGGTTGTTTGGGGACCTTGTGGCACGTAGTGCACCAGGTCTCTGTAATCGGCCCTTCAATTATAAACTGTACGAAACCTTCGCCACTATAATCGAATCTCATGTGCCGGTGTCGGGCTGTCAGTTTCCTGGAAACTGATCTGCTTGACCCTCATACGTCGAACCCGACGAGAGAATCGATTTATATATATATATATATATATATATATATATATATATATCTATCAGAATGAATCGTGGATTATTTTTTTTGTCAATAAACATCTACACAGTGGTTCCTTAACTTATGTATGCATGTTCAGAGTTTCACTCGAGTGCGAGGGCCACAACTGAATGGTGACTGATGGATCAATGAATATTTTATAATTTTATATATTGTGATGGATATGTGAATCTAGCAGCATGAGTTTGTGCGGATCTATCACGCACGAACACACATACATACACAAATACAAATCACGTACAACGCCAAGCATTCATTGGTTAATAAATCACCACTATGTTATTATAGACAATTTACAAATCGCAGCAATGCGACAATTTTGTAATCGCTCTATTTTCAGGTAGTTAGGTTTGTGCACTTTTGGGAGAAACAGATCACAGAAGCTTTCTTAAGTCTCCCCTAAGCTCGCTCGCTGATTGGTCTATGCCAACCAATCAGATCGTCTGCACGTGAAGAGTAATTCTTCCCGCGCAGTGATCTGGAGCCAATAGTCACTTATTTAAGCAAGAATTTTTCTTGGCTAATTAGTGAGAATTCAGCTGCTAAACGAATCCACGACAGTTGAAACCATGCGCCAACCTTCTCACTCACACACACCACTCACATGCTGAACATACCTTGTATACACTCACATAATATTTTCTAACACAGCAAATCTGTTAAGAACAGTCATTATAAGAGATTCTCATGAACATTATTCCAGTGAACTTTGAAATACTAAAATAACAGTTAAAGAGAGACAACTCTTGTTTATTTCAGCCTTTTCTTACTTAAATGCACGCTTCGTTTCACATTGTTGTTTGATATTGTACATCTTGTTAAATACATATTTTATGTGTAACGATGTCTTTTGATTATCCTTTTCTGCGTGTGCCTTGTTTCCTAATCTAAAGTTAATGTGGTGAAGTCCGCCACAAGGTAAGTTTAAAGCAGTGAGTCAGTATATATGATAGAAAAATTGTTTCTATACGGAGAAAAACCACAACTTTATTGTTTATGGGTATCATATCCAATTTCTCAGAAATCATTGTGACAATCAAGTGTTGTTTTACATTTATGTCGAGTGGATAAGTCGCACCCCTAATATTTTGTAAAAGTTTTGATAAAAAAAAAAAAGTGCGACCTATCCACGAATATATACAGTATTCTTAGATGGTTAAATGCAACCATAAGTTAGTTTTCTTCAAATGTACGCCAGAAATTTCAACTAACTTTTTCTGATATTAAGCAAGGGGTTCCTTTTTGCTTCTGTTTTCATAAAACTTCATCGTTGCTCACATGTTCAGTATATGGTATTCTCTGCAGGCAAATTCTCAGCTTGCAATTTGCAAACTACATCCGTGTCCTGGGTAAGACGACAAACTACATCTGACAGCAAGGCCTTTGAGCAGAAGGTTTTGAAGGGCATGGAACAGGCTCTTAATGGCTAGCGTTCTCAGGTCCACCCTGACGCGGGATGGTAGCACCTGTCAGGGTTCCATCTATGGGCAAATAGTTACCCCCCAAAAGGGGTCAAAACATTATGAAAGGATAAAAATAGTTTTTAATGCCAGCAATACTTTTTTGGAATTTTTTTTTACCAGTAATACATTTTTGGGAAGAAAAAAATATTACCAGCAATAAAAATCTTGTCGGCATTAAATAACCCATTGAGGTTGATATACTGTAAAACACACCAAATCAAATCAAACCAAACCAAGCTACTTGCTATTATTTGTCTGAAGGTAAATAATGTCAACTCAGAAAGAAGATATTTATCTGAGTTTTGAGAGCTGGAATGACCTTCAGCATTTACAATAAATGATAGGCCAATTTGCAAAGCTGTGTAAAGAAAGATATACTAAAAAACCTGTGAAAATTTCACGGATTTCCTATTTGTAATTTCTGATGAATCTGAATTCTAACGATTGAATAAGCCCAGATCGAGTTCTACGACAATAAAATATCCGTATAAATTCCCTTATCTCATCGTTAAATATCTGAGTTTAACAACTTTAACAAAATATAAATGCTGGCCGATATTTTAAGTACGTACAAAAGAAAAGATTTGAAATGGAAAACATTTCCATTTCACTGAAACAGCCAGTTAAATACTTCTTTTTTTCATTCTTTCATGTTGAAAATATATATTTTGTACAAATAATAATAATTACTAGAAAGCTATGAATGAATAAGCTCATGTTGTGTCCTACGACAATCAAATATCTGTAAAAATTCCCCTATCACGTCGTTAAATATTTAAACTTAATAAATATGACTGTTGGTCGTTATTTTAAAAAAATGGGTACCAATGAAAAGATTTAAAATTAATAACTTTTTCCATTTCACTGAAACAGCCGAGAAAAACAATACTATCTTCGCTTTTTTCTTTCTTTCATTCATGTTGTGTCTCTTTCATTCATTCATTCATTCATGTTGTGTCTCTTTCATTCATTCATTCATTCATGTTGTGTCTCTTTCATTCATTCATTCATTCATGTTGTGTCTCTTTCATTCATTCATTCATTTGTTGTGTCTCTTTCATTCATTTGTGTTGTGTCTCTTTCATTCTTTCATTCATTTGTGTTGTGTCTCTTTCATTCATTCGTGTTGTGTCTCTTTCATTCATTCGTGTTGTGTCTCTTTCATTCATTCATTCATTTGTGTTGTGTCTCTTTCATTCATTCGTGTTGTGTCTCTTTCATTCTTTCATTCATTCGTGTTGTGTCTCTTTCATTCATTCGTGTTGTGTCTCTTTCATTCATTCGTGTTGTGTCTCTTTCATTCATTTGTGTTGTGTCTCTTTCATTCTTTCATTCATTCATGTTGTGTCTCTTTCATTCTTTCATTCATTCATGTTGTGTCTCTCTCATTCTTTCATTCATGTTGTGTCTCTTTCATTCTTTCATTCATGTTGTGTCTCTTTCATTCTTTCATTCATGTTGTGTCTCTTTCTTTCTTTCATTCATGTTGTGTCTCTTTCTTTCTTTCATGCTCTGTCTCTTTCTTTCATTATTTCTTTTATGTTGTGTCTATTTCTTTCTTTCATTCATGCTGTATCTTTCTTTCATTCATGTCGTGTCTATTTCTTTCTTTCTTTCTTTCTTTCTTTTATTCATGTTAAAAATATATATTTTGTTTAAATAACAATAGCAACAATAATAATAACAACATAATCTAGAAAGACCCGTGAACATTTCCCGGTTTTCCTATTTTAAATTTCTGATGAATCTTATTTCTTAAGTTAATGACGAGTTCTACGACAATAAAATATCCGTAGAAATTCCTCCAATGTTAAATATTTGAGCGTAACAATATTAACAAAATATTGCGATAATAATCATACATATGAATACTGGTCGCTATTTTAAGAGGGGGGGGGGTAGAAATAAAAAAGATTTTAAATTGGGAGGTTTTTTTTTTCCATTTCACTGAAATAGCCAGTTAAACATTCTTTCTTTCGTGTTGAAATTATAGATTTTGTACAAATAATAATTACTAGAAAGCTATACTTGAATAAGCTCATGGCAAATTCTATGGCAAAAATATCCATAGAAATCCCTCTGTCGTGTCTTTAAATATTTGAGATTAACACCTTTAACAAAATATTGAAATAACAATAATAAATATGAATGCTGATCGTTATTTTTAGAAGTAAGGGGGTACAAATGAAAAATATTGATACTGACACCTTTTTTCATTTTTTTTTTTTTTTTAAGCATTTCACCTAAGAAGGTAGGAATGCCACTAGCACGCAGGGGGTTACAGAGAGTGAAAATGAGGGGTTACTAACACGCAGGGCGTTACAAAGAGTGAAATGTGTATAGAGGAGATTGGGGAAGGGATAAAAGAACGGGGATCATGGCGACAGAAGATGGTGATATTTGCAGATTGTAGTTACCAGGGAAGCAAGTAAGAGGAAGGGAGTTCACTGTAGGGAAGTGTGAGAAAAGAAACTGCTGGAATATGGTAGTTACATTTAACTATTTCAGCAGTAAAAGGGCGGGACCTAGGTGCCAATCTAGTAGCAAACTTAAATTCATGCAGCCGGGGCACCAAGGAAGATAGCTTATCAGAACAGTTCACTGAAACAGACGTTAATAACTTCTATCTTCACTCCTTTGTTTTTGTCATTAATTTTTTTTCTCACTGAATCCAAGTAGTATCTTTCCCCCTCTTTCCAAGCGATCAAAACGAATTTGTTCATTGCTTATGTGGTATTGTGTTATAGAGTAGTTTCACAGTGGAGGCTTGTATTTCACTAAGTTGGTCCTAAAATAGGTTCGACGTACAAAACGTTAGGAACTTGATATAAGAGTTAATGACGCAGCAATCTAGTTGTGGTGGCTGATACTTTAATATTCGACTAACGGTCGTCCGACATCGACTGACTGAGCAACTCACTGAGCGATTGCTACTACTACTACTACTTATTATAGGTGGGAGAGTCTATTAACTATAGAATATGTGTGTTCCAGTATAACATATTGGCAGGGCGTAACGGTCATGCTAGCACTACAGGATAAGCGCAATTATATGATATTTAGAGATAGATAATAACAGAATGAGCTAAATAGGTAGATATGAAGTATTGCCAGTTTCAACGTAATCAAAATGGAATAGTCCATTATTCATGGGGTATTGGCAGGGCGTAACGGTTGAGCAAACACCGCCAAGGCAGGGGCAATTTTAATAAGATTAGTCGTTCCAAATTCCTTAACACTTATTGCTCTCAAAGCAGATATTCCAGTCTTGTTTTTATTTCTGTTCTCCCGCTTAAAAGTCAAAGAATTTTTATATGGAACGCCTTTATTAAGATTACGTATTGATTATATCCAGTTTGTTTTCAAATGTGGCTAGTTGCACACGAACACACACTAATTCAGTTTTGATAAACAGAATGGAATCTATTTAAAAGAAAGACGAAAGAGAAACCTAGCCGATGTGTTTTGACAAAATACGATTCTTCCAATAATTCAGAGACAATGATTATTATTTTTCTGTATTCTTACAGAATATGAAATGTCATTACTGCTTATTGATTTTTTTTCTAAAGCCGAACTTCATTTTTAATACAAAGATCCAAGACGATAGACTTTGCTTATACAAAATAACTGAAACATTTCAGAAATGTTAATTCTGTAAACACATGACCAGTGCTTATATTAGTAGCGTAAAATGATCAGCAAACTTTATTAATGCAAAAATTTCCAGCATATTGGCAAATAACAAATGAGACATCAAGCTCATAGGTCATTTTGCACCGAACCTGTAGTTATGCGCAGAATTTTAAGATTATGTCTATATTTTTCAGATGAAAGATTGTAATCAATTTACACTATTTACATTCTTTGGACTGTTGTCCTCATATTTTTTTGCCTTATTCGTGGCATTTCGGCCATTGTATGCTCCGGCCTTGTTCAGGATCTGTCTATATTTCTGAGATGGGGTATTGTAACTATTTACATTCTGCGGACTGTTGTCCTCATATTTTTTTGCCTTATTCGTGGCATTTCGGCCATTTTATGCTCCAGCCTTGTTCAGAATCTGTCTATATTTCTGAGATGGGGTATTGTAACTATTTACATTCTTCGAACTGTTGTCCTCATATTTTTTTCCAGATTCACAACGTTTCAGCCATTGTACCCTCTGGCATAATAAGAAGAGAGTTTACAAGAACAGAGGCTGGTTCACACTCACATGTCCCAGTGAATAAAGGCATTGGTTTGATCCAGTGACTAGACCCAAATTGTTATGAGTTTAATACCTGGTTACTCCAGTGAACAAAAACTTGAAGAATTTAGTGAAAGTTTATGGCATGTGAAACTAGAACAATCTATCACAACAGTGAATTCAAAAACTTTAAGAACATATACAACAGCCGAAATGTTGTGAACATAGCAACGAAAATGAGGACAACAACCTGAACTATGTAAATATATTCGATTGTTTCCTTTGATCAATGATGAAAAAAGGGTTTTGAGCAAGTAAAATATTTTTCATCACCTTACCTCGCCTTTCGTTAGCAAAATCCAAATTACTGTTTTTAAACAACAAATCTTCGACAATCATACCTGCTCACGAATTAAGTCCCACAATTATTTAATATATTTTCTGTTCATACGTTATTATAATAGATACAATTTATTTAAGTAAATGCTCTTTGATAACCAGACACTTTTCTATAGCTGAGTGGTATAGCACGTCAGATCAGGGTTCCATATAGGAGAAAGATTTGATTCCTGTTGAAGAACGCATATTTTATATGAAATTTCTTGAACATGACAATATTTGATGGCACTTTAGTCTTCTACAGCATGTCGGTTGAGAATCACTGTTTACAAGCATACACTACCTTTCGTCTGAGTTGTGCATTTCATCATCCTAGGCTGCAAAAAGTTTGACATTTCGGTGACAAATCCATTTTAGAACTCATCACACAAGAGAGCTTGCCATTGCAAAATTTGGTTAATGTTTTGCAGGTCAGAGTTAGTTAAACTCAGGTGAGAATGACAGTTTTGATGACCATGTTCAGCATTAAGCATTCTTTCATCAGAATCTGCAGGAATTGTTGGCCTTTAAACCCAAACCCGATCATATTGTCTCCGGACCTAAAGCCACCTCCTCCTCCTCCTCCTCTGTTAAAGAAGTGTACCACTTGCATCTGTCAATTAGTGCCCCACCTATCAATCTTTCAATTGCAGCGTTTGATGACGTGGTTACTTCTCTGTTTCCCTGATTTAGTTCTCTAGGTTTGGTCGGGGTGGAAATCTCATTTAGTAATTCCTCCCCCTGGGACAAAGATTAGCCTTGAATTTACTCAGCCAGCGACAGACGTGAGGGGGACTGAGAGTTTGTTTATCTTTACCAAGCTTTTCAGTGAGGATCTAGGTAAACTGCTCGAATTCACTTGCTCGAAAAATAATTTCTCAAACTATATATCAATTGCTCGAAAGGCAGATTGCTCGAAGCACCACGTAAACTGCGCCATCTCACGACACGTCAACGGAGCTGGATATAGAAGGAGCCACAACACTCTAGCAGTCAGTCTTCTCGGAATTTCTCTCTTGGCTGGCTCAACACACGGTGGCCAGGCTACTCTCGGTACGTGTGGTTCTCCATTTCTTCCCATAGCAACCATATATATTGTCATTAGACTTGTCTTACAGTATTCCCATAATTGTTAATATTCATCACTGTATTGTCTATTGTTGGTATTGAATTAATCTACAATACTACTATTTTCCTGATTTTTTTTTTCTATATTTGTTTTCTATTTCAGTAATAAATAAATAAAGTTGTATTATTTTATACTAACAGTAGAGCCCGGCGTTGCCTGGGGATGTAACAGTAAGAGATAGATCAAGTATCGACCATAATAAGACTGAAAAATAAAATTGACAAAGATTATTGTTTAAGGTTGACGGACACGCATGTCTTAATTATTTTTTTTTTTTCGAATTGGTCAAACCCAAACAAAAACATTGTTTTCAATCGTTATGAGTCTACCGATTGAATAGAATTTTATTATAAACAATTGCCTTGTAAATGGAATTTTAAAAGCATTCTGAATGTAAAAAATAAAGGAAAAAGTGTGCAAGACAATAAGTTTTCTTGAAATCGGTTGAAAAATGTAGGAAATCCGATCCCATATATAAACGAACACACACACACACACGCGCGCGCGCGCAAACCACCTGGGTTTTATAATAAGTATAACTCGATATGAGTTGTCCCCCTTTCATTCTCGCGATAGCGATGCTTCTTAATCGTGTTTTCAAATTGATTTCGTGCAAAAACAATTGTGTTTTTCCAATTTTTGGCGCCGTCAGAACGACCGCAAGGTAATTTTACACAATCCTGTGAAGTTTTGTTGAAATCTGTTGAAAAATGTAGGAAATCCGATCCAATATATAAACGAACAGACACACTCAACCTGGGTTTTATAATAAGTATGATTATAGTAAATTTTAGAAACAATGTAGTGTTTTTTTTTTTAACCACAGGTTTCGGGCAATCTGCTTTTCGAGCAATTGATAGTTCGAGAAATTATTTTTCGAGCAATTTACCAGATACCTTTGACTGATGTACTTTCGGATCTCCTGAACCTATAATGAAACTTCCACGGCACACTTAAATTATGAGATCAAAAAAAAAAAAAAATAAATAATG
>CAHIKZ030005589.1:1010000-1025000 GCA_903632075.3 Acanthosepion pharaonis | reverse complement strand
AATTCTTCTAAAATTATGGAAAAGCTTGTACAGCTTAACGGATGTTGTTTTTAAGTAGATATATTTTACAGATTATAATTTCCAAAGCTTATTACAAACTAATGAGTCTTCGTATATTAAAAAATTAATTTTTCAATAATGTGTTTACCAATGAAATCTACGGAAGACCGGAAGTTTGGTGCGTGCAATAAAAATAACGTCACGTGGATTGAGTTTCTGTCTAGTAAGGGTTGTTCTTCGCTGTATACGGCCCCTTAATTTAGCAAACTGTTCCTGCTGAAACACGTGTGCATCATTTTCATTAAGTTAAAATAGGTACTTTCATCTAGTTTTCATCGTAGTCCTGTAATGTTTGGTTGAAATTGGTTGAAAAATGTAGGAAATTCGATCCAATATGTAAACGTAACACACACAACCTGGGTTTTATAATAAGTAAGATTCACATTTTGCCTCTAGAAAACTAAAAACTTTTCAGTCATTTACACTGGCCAATTTTACTTTTAAATGAAACATATTGTTTGCTTTCAGAAAATACCTAGTTTCATGGGATTCAGATAAACTTTCCCTGGTATTTTTCCAGATAAGTCATTTTTTATTACGTAAAAATATAAGAATCCATTTATTTATTTTTTCCGAGAATATAGGCTGTGACAAAATGACTTTTACTATGTTTGATTATTTTTACTGGGGATAGAAATTTTTTTATAATAGCAAATCTGAATTGACTTTAGAGGGGTCTATATGGGCCCTCAAACAGCAGTGCAGCACTTGTATTTTAATTTTTTTAATAGGATTTATAATTTCTCCAGATAGTATCAACAAACTTATGGTATATTAGTACTAACAAAAAAAAAAAATTGTAATGGCGAAAGTTTTTTTACTTTAAATATTACAAGTTACTACTTAAGTAGGTCCGCTTAAAAAAATAATATGTCCATTCTGTGCTTCCGTATGGGAACTCGAATCTCACGTCAGCTGTCAATAATTTATAGATGTCATCACTCGGCACTCTGTCAATCGACGGCAACGTGAAGATCGGCTCTTTTATCTTTTAAAACATTTTTCTACGACGAAAGTAAGTAAAAGTTTCTTTCAAAATATTTTATATAAACTTCAAATTTTCTAAATTTCTTCGAATAAATATTGAAATACGTATAATTAATTTTTAAACGAATTTTAAACGAAGAATTTAACTTATTTTTAAAATTTTAAAAAATATGGCTGATATAGAGCTTTTTTCGTTTTTTCTGTAAACAAGTTTTTTTAACTAAAATTTCGGACATGCTAAGAATGAGTAAAAAAATTTCAAAAATTACTCAAAAAATACTTTAGTGTTTCTTCTCAATAATGAAATATACTTTTATCATGAAAAAATTTTTTCCGTTAATTTTCAGACCGTTCTTGTCATGCTATCTATTTTCGCGAAAAAAAAAAAAACGGAGTTCCCTAGATAAAAGTATCGTTAATAATGCTATACACGTTGCGTAAACGCGTACAGCCATAAACAACCGAACGAGAAACACCTAAACATCTTATAAACGTAAACAATGGAAAAGATGCATATTTGCTATGTTTGTATTTTTTAATGATAATAATATGTGAATATTACATGCATTATTATTGGATACAGTTAAGTAAAACGTTCGTTTTATCAAAATCATGTTTATTTTAAATACAGCTGTGCTTTTTGACTACAATAAATGGATATATAGTTTGGTCAATGGCCAGCAGTACATATGCTAATTTTAAATCTCGTGTATAATGCGACCCCGTTAAAATTAGCTTCAAAATTACGTCTTCAAACGTCGCATGATACGCGAATATATGCGGTATATATAACAAACCAATGAAATAAATGAGGGAAGAGTTTAATACTAATGAACAATTCAAAACTGATCCCTCACTTGCTACCATCATTTAATTTGATTACCCGTGTGGACCCTTTAACTTTTCATCTATAAATCTACTATGCCTAAGAAATGGGGGGCTGTGTTTAATAATAAAGAACAATACAAACTGAACACTCACTTTCTACCATCGTTTTATTTGAATACCTATAAGGATATTTTGGAATGTCATCTATAAATCCACTATGGCCAAGAAATGGGGGATGAGTTTAATACTAAAGAAAAATACAAAACAGATCCCCCACTTTTATAATCCCTTCCTTTGATTTAAGGATTTTTATTTACCGTATATACTCGCGTATCATGCGACTGTTGAAGACCTAATTTTGAAACTAATATGAGTATAGTATATGGATATACAGTTTGTTCAATGATGTAGCCAGGGTCAGCAGTATATACGCTAAATTTATATCTCGTGTATGATGCTACCCTCTTAAAATTAGCTTCAAAATTAGGTCTTCAAAAGTCGCATGATACGCGAGTATATACGGTAACTGTTTCTAAACAAAACCTCTCTCATTTCACCACCATAGAGAACTTCTCTGCTGCCTGTCAACATCATAGCTGACGCTAGACTACTAGATAGCAATACACAGGGTTTCTTGGCTTTACGTTTTCAACCGATTTGAAGTGGAGTGACTATATTGAATCAATAGCTGCATCTTCTGCAAGGAAAGTTGGGTCACTGTGCCGTGCCAGAAGATTTTTCTCGTCAGAGTGCATCTTGCACATTTACACATGTATCATATTGCGGTTCATATCTAGTCTGGTGTGCCTGCTATACATCTTGAAGTTCTTGACAATATCCAAAGAATGATCTGTAATGATATCGATCCTGACTTGGCATCTTGACTTTAGACATTTTCTCACCGACGTGACGTGGCTTCCCTCTGTCTTTTCTATAAATATTTTCATGGTAACTGCTCCGACGATCTTTTTCTCTGGTGACTTGACTACATGAACTTAATCGTGCTACTAGATTGGCTTCTAGGTCTCATCTGTTTACTGTTGAAATAGCTAAATGCGACCACCAATTCTACTCCAACAGTTTCTTTTCTCGACTTTCCCGCCTGTGGAACTCCCTTCCGTTTACTTGCTTTCCTGATAACTACAATCGTCAAAAATTTAAATGCAACGTCAATCGCCATCTTCCCTATCTTCTCGAATTTTACCGTTCATCTTCAAACAAAACCTTTTCTTCAATCCTCCCGTGATATAATTTACTTGAATAAATGCGTAATCACCCAATTTTTCTCTCATTTTTACTTCCTATAAACCCCTACGTACTAATCAATTTAATCCCAATGAAGATTAACCTCATTCTACGCTTGGGATGAAATAATTAAAAAAAAAAACAAAACAAAACAAAAAACAGACAGTAAACTGAACCCCAGGCAGGACTGGAACTCTAGAAAAATGATTACCGTGATGGTCAAAAAAAAAAGGTTTACTTGAATAAATGCCACAAACAGCCTAATCCCCAATGAGGACTGACCTAATTCTAAAACGTGTACGGAATGAACTAGATTTATTTCATTGATTCGTGTTGTGTTAAAAGTTCCGCTTGGTACAGTAGGTAACAACAATTTAATCCCCAATGAAGATTAACCTCATTCTAAAACGTGTGCGAGTCCGAGAGATAAACTTAATAAATACTGCTTTACTGGAAAAAATTCATGTCAACAAAATTTAGCTTGATACATTAGAAGATCAAAAACTGAACAATCCCCAGTGAGGACTGACCACTCGCCAAAAGTATTTGAGTGATGAGATGAACATGATAAAAACTTATCCACGTAAAAATGTTTGATGTTAAAGGCTTGACTTACTGAGAGGAGTAGGTCAAAAAAAAAGGTTATCTGATAACAAAACAAAGATTAAAAATAGTCCGCACAAAAATAGGATATATATATATAGAAAATTTAGTTGCCGGTTATGTGGCTGGTCCTCCACTATGAGGCCTATCAATTTAAACCACTATAAACAAAATATAATCAGCAATTTTGACAGGATGTGCTTCTTAAAAATGTGTTCAACATTATGGATAAAAAAAAAAGGGATGTTCGGTTTCCTGAAAAGATGGAATGATATCGGCCTGTTTTTTTTAAACAATTTTTACAACGAAAAATTGTTGACGGGAACTGTGTCGATTATATAGGCTCCGCTATGTAAATTATATATATAGTATATATATATATAAAAAAAATTCTGTATATATATAAAAAATATAATAAATATAAACGGAAAGTATATCTATTATAATTCACCATAAAGACACTGAAATTAAGATACCCAAACCAGGTTTGTGTCAATAAAGAGAGTATAATAACGAAGATTTCTTATTTAAATCCAACTTTTATTCATGAATAATTTTGATATATATATATATTCGTTTTAAATATATATATATATATATACAAAAATTAAATATATATATATATATATAAATTATATATATATATATATATATATTATAAATTATTTGTTTGTTATATATATATATAATAAATTATATATATATATATGGATATAATTTGATATATAACTGAATTTGAAGTTGTTAAATTATATATATATATATATATCACAGAAAAATAAATAAAATTATATATATTATATATATATATAATAAATTTTATATATATATATATATAGGAAATTATATATATATATATATATAATATATATATATATATATATATATATATAAATTCTATGTATATATATATATAATACATATATGTGTGTGTGTGTGTAAATATATATATATATGTATATATATAAATATATATATATATATAAATTATATATATATATATATATATAAATAAATTATATATATATATATATATATATAAATGTATATATTTGCGTGTTTGTGTCTATATATATATATATATTATGTGTACATATCTATATATATATATATATATATATATATATATATATATATATATATGAACAAACATATATATATTTATATATAAAATAAATTATATATATATAAATATTATATTTTTGGACCAATAATAAATTATATATATATATATTGTCTCCAAATTATTAATGAAGATTATAATAAAACATTATAAACAATGAAAAGCTTTTGATATATATATAATAAATTTATTTACCAAATTGATGGTTAAACACCCAATTTATTTTTAATGAATATATATTTTATATTATATAAAATTGTCTGTGTGTATTAAATAAAAAAATTGTCCAAATTAATCGTTAATCTAGTTCTGGGTCGTAGGGCGCTTATTAACTTATATAATTATTAAACAGTATATTTGCAAATCAAAAATTACTATCATATGGGGAATATGTGTACTATTGCGGCAGATGAAGATCATCGGTCGTCTGTTGTTGTGGATCAACCCCATATTTTTATGGATCAGTGTGATATTATATTTATATTCTACTACTCTGTCCTGACATAGAACCATCTTGGGATATATATATATATATATTGATCACAGATTTTCAATATATATATATATATATTTTGAATATATATATATATATATATATATATATATATATATATATATATATATATATATATAGTTTAATTTACATTATTGTCTATAATTTACGTGGCTCATATATTTTTTGTTGTTCATTGCTGTTTTCAAATGTCCTTAGCCACTAGAGGTGGCTAAAATAATTTTAAAAGTATTGATCACGTTGAATTAAGCCAGTCCAAAAAGATTATTTTATTAAACGGACTGAATGGTTCAAAAGAAGTTCTTCCACAGTTCTGCCCGAATATCGGCTTTTGGAATCTGTTTAAGTTATCACCAGTGGAAATAATTTTTTTATATATATATAGTCATTTTTTTTTTTTTCTAAGTGCTAAACGCATTTAGCCTTGGATGCAACTACAACTCTGAACTCAAAACCACGGCAGTAACTGTATAAGCCGGTGTCAGGATGTCGGTTTCCACCAGGGACTCCCAAAAACCAAACCAAACTATTTTGTTGCTAAAAAACATATCCATCGGTTCTATTTCTTTTCCCGTGCCAAGTTTTGAATGCGTGAAATGGATCAGTGTGGATATTTTTATATTACTATATATATACCCAACAGATCTGCCATTTCATATATGACAATTGTACAAGCTAATCTCTTTTATTTCAAACTTCAATTTACTGCTAGAATGTAAAATATGTTATCTTGCAAATATCATTTCCAGGTTTTTTTTTCCGTTAAACAATGCGAAACCAATTACAAGCTTTAATTTCAAACTTCAATTTACTGCTGGCTCGTTACGCGTTTATGACATTATGTGTTTGTCAAGCGGTGACTGAACGGAAATCCATTAGAGACCCTTTGATAAATGAATAAAAAAAAAATAATAACATTATGTTTATTAAGAAGAAACAAGTAATTTTAATCGAGGAAGTACGTAAGGTCAGATTAGGTTGGTTCCATAAGAGAATAACTAGAATATATATATATATATATATATATATGTGCAAATGTAGAAGAACGAAGTGCAAGATTTCAGCGTTCAAAACATGAATTTAAAACAGGGATCAATACAAAAGTAGAGCCGTAAATATTTATTTATTATGCAGTGTTACATTAGAACATACACATATCCACTATAAAATTGCACATCTTGTTTCAACATTAAAATTTTTTTTCACGCTTCATCAGGTGGGAAATCACGATGCTACAACTAAGAGTTATATATCTTGTAGCATCATGTTTTCACACCTACTACTAAAACCATATATATATATATAGTAGCATCGTGATTTCCCACCTGATGAAACGTCAAAAATATTTTTTAACGTTGAAACAAGATGTACATTTTTGTAGGGGGTATGTGCATATTCGAATGCAACACTATATATATATATATATATATATATATATATATATATATATATATATATAAGTAAGCCAGACAAACCTACCCAGGTTTCAATTTAAGCGGATCGTCAGGGAAATATATATATATTATATATATATATTGATGCATGTTTCATTAAATAATATAGACAAGTTTTGTCAATTTATTTTAAATAAGTTCCTTTCATATTGTCTGATAAGCTTAATAACATCATTGAAACACGAAAAACAATAAACAAAAACTAAAAATTCTTGAAGCTATATACATAAAACAGTTGAAACCTAACCTGAAAAAAATAAACTACGAAATCTCCACAAATATTCTTAAATGCCTATAATTGATAACAGAAACCATTGGTCTATACTCTCGCTTGGTCATGTGTGACGTCACGAGCTGCGACGCGATTTTCGCTTCCGCGTTTCGTATACACGAGTTAGTAGTTGCTTTGAAATTTTTCATGCAACAATAACAGACTATCATTATCGTTTCGTCCGTGCAAGCCGAAAGCGTAGATTGAATTTAAACATATATCAATGATAATGTTAGTAAGCTTATTAGGCAATATGAAAGGAACTTAAAATAAAAACTTGTTTATATTATTTAATGAAACATGCATTAATGAAAATTGCAGCCTAAATATGCACTATATATATATATATATATATATATATATATATATATATATATATATATATATATATATAAGAATTAAATAATATTTAAAGTTCGTATCGAAGAGAGTGAAAGGTTTAAAAAACATTTTTTATTCACGATTTAAATTTAATTTCGCTTTTCGACGCAATTGCAATTGGCATTGTCTAATTAAACCGTAATTAAAATTTAAGTGGTGCAGACTACTTGGCTCATATCATTTGTTTTTCGAGCATGCGTAACTGTGACGTATTCTAGATACAACATTGTTCGGATTCCCGAATGTATTTAAAGACTGACTTTATGCGAAGGGATAACAACAACAACAAAAAGAAAAAATGATGATTTTAAAAGAAAATAAAAATTGCGAGAAAAATAAATGTAAACGAACTATGGAGATCAGTTGCGTATACGAAGAAAGATTATGCCGAATCAAGTTGTCGAATAAAGATAAAATAATTTTATTATTTCTAAATTCTTCTAACTTTTGTGTACATGGGACGCTGAAGGTAAAAGGCCGAAGGACCAAATGCCCTTCGCAGGAGCGAGCCTAAAGGCCGACTGGAGACAATAGACAGCATATAAATAGTGTAAATTATAAAAATGTAATACCAAATAAATGTGGTCTCATGGGATTTATACGTTCCAACACAATGGAATATATCTCTTTAATGGTAAAACTTTAAATTGTGTCTGTGTTCACGCGATACAGCTTAAACGATTCATAATAACCGCAATTTAGGAGCATACAGTTCCCTGAACTCTTGCTGAGTGCAGTGGCAAATTTTATTACAGGTAGACAAGTACCTATTTATCCCAGCCTGTCTGTTTCTCTCTCAATCTGTATCTGTCTGTATGTATGTAAGTTTCTTTCTTTCTATCTGCCTGTCTATCAATCTATCGGTCGCAGTTTGTTTTTATCAATCTATCCACCTACCCGAGTCTGTTATTATCTATCTATCCATATATATCTCGGAGACTGGGATAGATATACACGGCCTATGTATGTGTGTATCTATCTATCCACCCATCCCAGTTGGATCGTATCTATCTATCTATCTATCTCAGTTGGTTCGTATCTATCTATGTATGTATCTATCTATCGATCTATCTATCCCAGTTGGTTCGTATCTATCGATCGATCTATCTATCCCAGTTGGTTCGTATCTATCGATCGATCTATCTATCCCAGTTGGTTCGTATCTATCGATCGATCTATCTATCCCAGTTGGTTCGTATCTATCTATGTATCTATCTATCCCAGTTGGTTCTTATCTATCTATCTAAGACCGTTTATATCTGTCTATCTAAGGCTGTTTATATCTATCTATCTATCTCATTTTCAACTTGTTCATATCTATTTAATACTCAAACACCAAACTTGTACGTATGTTTCCAAGATACAGCTTAAACAATATATAATAACTACAATGTAGGATTATATTGCACCTTGAACTCCTGCCGAGTGCAGTGCCAAATTTTATTACAATTAGACAAAAGGACGGGGTCAACAACATATTTTACACGCAGCTCGTTTACCGTTCAATCTCATGAATCAGGCAAAAATCGGAAGAGATTTGAAAATTCCATCAGGAGAAACGGTTGGGTGAAAAATAAGGACAGGTGAGTCACGTCACGATCACCGAAGTTAAGCAATGTTGAGCCTGGTCAGTATCTAGATGAGTGACCATTTAGAAACATCAGCTACTATTAGCTTGGATTTGAGGGTGGTGTAATGGATAAGAGATCAGAATCGGAGGGCCGAGTTTCAATTTCAGTCAACTTTTTTTTTCATTTATGCACAAATCTATGTAATACTAAGACACTAATCTTGTGTGTGTGTTTGTGTGTGTTTTCGAGATACAGGCTTAAACGATAGATAATACCGCAACAAATTTAGGCGCCTATTATACCGAGTGCCAAATTTCTTTAAAATTAGACAAGGGGTTATTTGGCTAGGACCATTTTTTTCTTTTCACATTATTTTTAATAGGAAATTCTGTATTTTTTCGATACACATTCTTATATCAATCCGTGTATATAAACAAACATTTGCATATTATGTGTGAGAAAAACAATAAACATTCATAATAAATTGTAACATAAATTTAAATATGCATAGCAGAACATTTTGGTGAGTAAATTATGAATGAAACGCGCAAATCTCCTTAATATCGGAATATGTTTTGGAAAAGCTGTTGAAAATTATGACTGTATTCAGATGAGTCATTCTACCAAAACAAGTCACCCCATTCCCCAGACTGCTAGAAAAAAAAACATGTCTTTGTGGTGGAATTTATTTTGTATCTTTGTATGTAGATAAATGATGTTCGAAGAATTTTAAATTATGCGTAATAAGATAATAAATTTTGGGTCCAATTCAAGTGCAACGGGGAATAATACCTTCCAATATTGTTATTAACATCAATAAAATAAATAAATAAATCTATACAATAGTAAAACTCTAATCTTATATGTATGTGTGCTCTCGAGATATAGCTTAAATGATAAATAATACCCCCAACCAATAAAATTAGACAAGGGGTTCTTGGGCTCGGGCCGCCAATGTTGTATATATGTTTGTTGCCGAGATATAGCTTAAATGAAACATAATACCCCAACCAATTTAAGACTATATTGTACTGTAAAGGTGTGTAAGAACTGTCCAAATGTTTCATATTTCCGAGCGCTTTCGGCTATACCTTTAGCCATTATCAAGGATGATTCGATTTTTCAGCTTAATTGAGTGTGTGCGTTCTGTGTATGTTTTAATGTGTTGTAGAGGTGTTTTTAATTTCCGAATACTGTTAGCACATTGTGGCTTTGTTTGTAGTTAATATTGTTAAGAGTTTTTTCTTTTTTATTATTAAAGATTCCATTATCTTTAGTCTTTCTTTGCAGGTGGATGTAGTTAATATATTTGTTTTCTACTAGTATGTTCCTAATGGAGTCTGGTAAATTTGTGTGTGCGTTTAAATGGGCTCTAATACCTGCATATTATATTCTATTCTGTGTGTGAAACTTAGTAAACATCGATAATACATTATATCAACATTATTAAATAAATTTAAATATGCATATCATAATATATATTTATACAATTCACTACATTAGAACTTTTTTTTATATATATATAAACAACTACTTGAAAAGTGAAGAGGCTATATGTGTTACACAACCTGCGGGTAATTAAATAAATAGATGCATGCTAGTTTGATGTTGTTACGTAATAAATTTTGGGCCCAATTCAAGGGCGATAGGGCGGCTTTTAAGCTTGTTAATAATAATAAAATTGATAATATCGTTATCTCATTATTTTGTGTCATAAACTGCTTTTAAAATAAACCCAACGGGTTTATAGGTGGTCTAATACATAACAAACAGACAATTGTCTGGAATGAGAACTACATTTTAATATCTCCCTTGAATTTAGTATGTATTTTCTGTTGCCGTATTTTCCGGCTTGGAAGACGCACCCTAATATTGGAAAGAAATTTCTAAGAAAAAAAAAAAAGAAAAGAAGTCATTCTCATAGAACAACACATTCACCATGCGTCCCTCACATACTGACGCCACTTACTGTTTACATTAATCGCTCATTCGATTTTGTTTGTATGGCAATGACATACTAGTCAAGAGCAGAAAGGCACCCGGCTCTGCTAGTAAACAGAGCATGTTTAAGCTTGTGGCTCGGCTCCAGGAAGGTTTATAATCTTGGAAATACTTGTAACATCTAAGTACTGAGGTTACAACATATAAAAGGGTGAATTAAATAGATAACTAACATTATAGTGTAAAGACTCAACATACAAAACCACATCCCTCTCAGTTTCGCCAATTACCGGAATCACCATGTATAATACGCCTTCATCCATAATACGCACACTTAAAATTGTGCTGAAAGTATGGGAAAATGCTTTTACTTACGCATAATACGCACCCGTTGTTTGATAATCAAACCCCATAAATTGTACCTCTCCAAATTCATTACGGTCAGTCTTTCCTACTTAAAAAATGGTTTTAAACAGAATAATAATATTTTAATTTAGTTTTAAGATAATTCTTATTTTATTTTATATTTGTAAGTATTGTTAGGTACATATGATTGTATTTGACATCCTTATAGGGTCGCAATCGCCGAATGTTTGTGTTAAATTGTCGTATATTTGGGGTGAGTAGTCATTTTGCAACCGAAATCGACCAATGAAACGGCAATTTTTAAAAGATTTTTTATAGCTGTGCATAATACGTGTCCCTGATTTTGGTTATTTTTTTTTTAGAAAAAATGCGTCTTATAGATGGGGAATTACATTTGGTGACCATCTAAGCTTACTTGAGCCTGGGCGTTGCCTTACATTCGTCTTGGAAGACGCACACGTATTTTTAGGGAAAGTGCTTCTTGTAATCCGGAAAATACGATAATTGTAAATTCGTGGTCGCATTGTGAGAAATTTAAAAAAAAAACGTTTTTGCAACTATTCTGAGTAAGGTTGCAGAAATGTTGCAGCAACGTGTAGACGTGATAAGTTATAGATGAAGCGAAAGCTACTGCATGGCCCTGGGGGTGGGGTGCAGTTACAGTGAAAACGTGGAAGCAGAATTTAGAAAAGCAACAGGATTTGACATTTTCAGACTCAGAGGAATAACTTAATCAAGGAGGTGGCTTTATGCAAATGAAGTCCGTAATGAAACAAAAAGAGAAACAGTAACATTTTAAGGTTCAAGGGCGCATAACTCTTAAAAGCAAAAATTCCATAAAAGCGAAATAAAAAGGCATGAACGGAGAGAAAGAGAACAGGGGAAATAACACGAAGAACAAAGGGTAGATTTTAAATGCACAGTCGGAAGATTTATAATCAAAGGGCACTGGGTCAGACCTCTAGTTAAATATCCAGGTTAAATACATTTTTTTTTAAATAGGCGAGATTGTTGAAGCTTGTCGTATAATGTTGACACTCCTACATTAAAAAAAAAGAAAAAACAATCAGAAGGAGAAAAAGAACCTTTCGAAACCAGCGACTGTTGTAGAACAGAATCTGTATATAAAAAGGTCCCCAAAATCGTCAAAAACAACGAATCCGGATCAAGAGTCTTGAGCAAGCAGCAAGACGTCGAACCCTCTCCTTTCGGGCAGAGAGGAATCCAGACGAGACTGGACAAATCTGACCCCGTATATGCGGGGTCTACGGGGAATTTTTGCCCGAGCCTACGGCTCGGATCGACCCACATAAAACATCAGCATTATACCACATCCTGCCTTGTGGGGAGGTCGGATACATACCGCCAAGAATCAAATCGTCGTAGAAGTTCTCGCCAGTTATCGTCATTAGCAGCATCCCCAGCTCGCAACTGGACGCCACTATCGCCAGCCATGTCCAGCAGGTCTCCAGCTCCAGCTAGAGAGCCAGCCTACCCAGCAGCACCGACATGCGATAAACTGTCCTCCCCAGGACAACACTTCTAAATGGTGACAAAACTGTCCTTTTCAGGACAACGCTCTTCCCACTCTCCACATGAAGATGCAGATACATTTTCTTGACGAGTGCATCATAAGTTTATTTTTGGTGATGTATTTTCTATAACAAAAATAAATTTGCCTAATTTTTTTATTCAAGTCTTCGTTTTGTTGTCGACTTTCCAGTACTGTTTTCGGTTGATATCTGATATGTCCCGGAAAGGGATATATTTGTTCGAAGAAAATCGTTCTCTTAAAACAATAGGAAAATAAGTTTCTCAAGTCCAGTAGCTGTTATTGCTCTTTCCAGTACTAATGGGCTGTTTCCTTCGTAACCTTTTGTTTGAAGTTGTGTGGAATGTTAACATCTTGAATATGTCAATATTTTCTTTTCGAGTTACATGTGCTATCCATTTTAGTTGTTGCTGCTGTTGGCAGTCATCAAGTGATATGGTTTCTGTTATTTGATACAGTTCTCTGCTTGTGATTCTGTAGCGCCAGTCCACAATATTCGAAGAAGGATAATCTTTGCAAAGACCCTTAGGTTTTACTCGCTCAAAGCCATTTTTCAACACTGATCTTAGGAAACGGTTGTATACAGTTGAGAGTTTAGATATTTCTGAACGGGTCTGGGACCAGGCATGGCATCCATATTAAAATATCGATCTGACGAGACTATTTAAGAACATGATTTAAGTTTTCAAGTTGATGTTTTGCTTTTATAGCAATTTTATAATTTTAAAATAAGCTAAAAGCTTAAAACTGAGGGCTCAACGCCAAAGTCGAGAAAGGTTTCGTACATTAACACAACAATCATCAGGTGGATAAAATATTATTATTATTATATATATATATATATATATATATATATATATATATATATATATATATATATAAAAATGGACTCTCCTGTTGGTTTCGACGTATGAGGATATGACAACTTAACCAATTGATTCAGTTATGAAATTTTGTGCGATAATCTTAAGTGACACTTAAGACCCGCTAGTGATTTACAAAGGAGGCCGCATATAGAGCAAGAGTGAGGATTGTAGTATGAGATCACTGTTAGATTGGCTGACCTTTTATATCTTGCCATCGCTTTGTTATAGTGGAACACACCTATTCTATAGTTAATAGACTCTCCCACCTATAATAAGTAGTAGTAGTAGTAGTAATCGTCGCTCAGGGAGTTGGTCAGTCAGTAGATGTCGGACGACCGTTAGTCGGATACTAGAAGTATCAGCGACCACCACTAGATTTCTCTGCGTCATTACCTATTATATCAAGTTCCTAACGTTTTGTACGTCGAACCTATTTTAGGACCGACTTAGTACAAATACAAGCCTCCATTGTGAAACTACTCTACAACACTTGACGACGAGGATTCGAATTCATACGGAGGAAGAAAAAATTCGTTCGTCATATACAACACTTGGCGACGAGGTATTCGGATTCATACGGAGGAAGAAAAACATTCGTACTCTACAACGCGCTTCATGAAGACGATTCAGACAAGCTGATTAAAAACTGCTGAATCCACTAAAACAGGTTGATCTCCATTCTACCCTCTCCAAGGCTAAGCGCTCCAGGGTGTTATGAGGTATATTGGCAGCTGACAAGTTGTTCTTCAGCTTGTCTTTCTATCTTAGCCATGGGCGTCTTACATTCCTGTAGCCCTGATCTAACTGGGTGTACATTAAGATCTTGGGTATCCTGTCACCAGACATTCTCAAGACATGACCAGTATATATATATATATCATGAAAACGAAGACTCACAAGACCATGGTGATATTTATTTCATTAGATTCGAAACTTCAATTCCAACTCATCAGACCGAAGACATTACACATAAATAAATGGATAAATATTTAACCAGGTTCAAAGAAAAACATGAACATAATTTATGCAGATTTAAAAAGAGGAGAGAACGAAGGGGTATTTATCCAGGCAAGGTAAGTATAATGAAAAATAAAAAGCAGGTAGGAGACATATTTAATTCTGTTTAAATTTAAAAAGATATTTTTAATTTAAAGACATATTGACCTAATTCTCTGGAGCTGAACACACACACACACATATATATATATATATATTAGGGTTAAGAATTTTTTGTAACT
>CAHIKZ030005589.1:952500-1000000 GCA_903632075.3 Acanthosepion pharaonis | reverse complement strand
CAATCCAACCCAATATGTTAGCTCTATCACTGATATTGAGCGCTTTCTAATAAGTACCGGGCATATAATATATTATATATATATATATATATATATATATATATATATATATATATATATATATATATATATATATATATATATATATATATATATTCGAATTCCAGTCGAATCCAACGTGCTAATACCCTTGGGAAAGGTGTGAATCCTCTTCTTCTCCCTCCAGCTATGGGTAAATAGCAGGACAAACTGGGTTCTATAGCCTTGGATGGCAACTGGTCTAGGAGAAGGACAACTCTGAATTCAAAACCTGCGGAGGGTCGTTTGGGGACCTTGGGGCACGTAGTGCACCAGGTCTCTGTAATTGGCCCTTCAAAAAGTGTGGATGGTCCTGCACGAAACCTTCACCACTATAATCAAATCTCATGTGTCGTTGCCGGGCTGTCGGTTTCCTGGGAACTGATCTGCTTGACCTTCATACGTTGAGTTCAACGGGAGAGTCGACTATATATATATATATATATATATATATATATATATGCAGCATATTTTCATTCATGCTTGGTTAAATAATTTAGACGTGTTATGCCTATTTATTTTAATTTTAATTATTTCAAGTCCACGAACTAAATTTTTGGTGGCTTTACAAAATTGACTAAGTAAAAATTTCAAAAATTTTCTTTCAGTTAATTTTTAATTTCCCAAGTATTTTCAATCTCATCTGAGAGCATCTTCAGTAGATGCATATCTATGGATGTGTTATGCCTTAACACCGTAAATTAACAATATTTTTTTTTTTACAAGAGATAAACTTTTATTCCTGTTCAAAAGATAAGGGAGAAGTGTAAACCGAACGAGAGACGAACCTCTCTACTCCAAGTGAGAAAAAGAAAAAAAAAAAAAGTAAACACAATTTAGCGTTTAGCCGGAGACGTTAGAAGTATAGAGTTGAAGTAGACTTTAGAAGGAACCGGAAACCCAATCCTAAACAGGAAACAAGGTATAAATCTCTACTCCTATTCAAAAAACCTATCTACTCCTACTGAAGGAAGAAAATAAATAAATAACATTTCAGAGTTTAGGCGGAGACGTTAGAAGTATAGAGTTGAAGTAGACTTTAGAAGGATCCGAACCCAATTCTAGAAAAGAAACAAGGGATAAACCTCTACTCCGATTAAAAAAAAAAATCTATTCCTACTGAAGGAAGAAAATAAATGAATAGCATTTCAAAGTTTAGGCGGAGACATCAGATGTGTAGAGTTGAAGTATTCTTTAAAATGAGCTGGAAACTCATTCCTAAACAGGAAACAAAACATGAATCTCTACTCCTGTTCAAAAAACCGGAAAAGGTTGTGAACCAGACGATGGGCAATAGTGTAACAGTCCTATATATAAACATTAATAGTATAGATCTTCTATATCTCTCTGGTGCTGGTGAGTAAAAACCAAAGACATTGCGACGTATAATATAATCTTTCACGCAACCGCCGAGACTCCTTGAATTCCACCTTTTACATTTCCTGGAACTGAAGACTTCACTCTTTTATTTTTAGACCTTATCTAGAACAGGCATATTGGTCTACTCTGATTTCCGACCAAAGTTATTTACAGTTTCAAACTTTGTTTTTATGCTTTTTTTCCCCACCACAGCAAACTGTGAAATGTAGTTTTTCTACCACCATCTCATGACGGTCTGCTGGCCTCGTATTTCCTTCCCTATGTAATTTATCTTTGTATTTCTCTCAACAACGCATTTGTTATCTTAGATGATGCTGTTATCTTCAACTCTGCGGCTTCTCTCTGAAAGTGGTGTATTGATTCTAATGTCTTTTTTGACTCAACACAGATTCCTTCCTTCTCATGGCGGGACCATAAACCTTACCAAAATTCTTCATTTACATTGGAAAATGTTCTTCGAAAATAGAGTTAATGTCTCCTCGTTACCTCTGCTGAATATACTGAGTTAAAATAAATCGGAAATTTTCGATGTGTGCAATATAAATAAAGTTGGTTAATTTGCAATGTAACACACGTACTCAGTTCGCATTAAAAATTTCCAGAATTCTCACATTTTTGTATAAGTGTACATGCTCTATTCGAATCTGGCTTGATAAATCTACCGTTTTGGAATTATCGAGAGTGAAAGTTTGGATTCATTCGCATCGCGGGAAGTTATTACTGGCGTTGATTGTATACATTCGCTGCAGAATAGCTATCTGTATAGGTATCCTTGCGCAAAATGAGTGTGTCTCTGTAAATAGTTCTCGTGCGCAGTAATTGCCACAAATTTAGACAAGATAGATCAGTTTCGAGCTTATATTTCCGTAGTCTTCCGCGTTTAGCTTTCCGCAGTGAATGTATGCAAACAAAGCGAGTAATGGCGGCCGACAACGACGCGATTGAATCCCAAATTTCACTGTCGATAATTCCAAAACGGTAAATTTTATCAAATTTATCAAGCCAGATTCGGATGGAGCATGTACAATTACTCATAAATGTATTCTGGAAATTTTTAATGCGAACTGAGTGCGGGTGTTACACTGCAAATTAACCATAAAGTTCATCGTTTTACTTGCAATGTGGGCGCTCTTTTAATTGTACGACTTGATTAAGAGTACTGCACTGTTACGTAAACTAAGGTAGTCATTCATGGGAAGAAGCCGATTGAGAGGAACTTAAATCTCACTAACGAAATGCATAGGCGAGTTTTAGAACTGGTGGGACTAAGGAAAGTAGTTCGTCTGAATCATTTATAGTCCTGAGTATGACGATAAACTATATCCGGCAACAATGCCTTTGATCAGGTGATTGAAGGTTTTGAATAGTGTGGAACCACCTCTTAATCCTTAGTCCTGGGTATGACGATAAACTATATCCGGCAACAATGCCTTTGATCAGGTGATTGAAGGTTTTGAATAGTGTGGAACCACCTCTTAATCCTTAGTCCTGGGTATGACGATAAACTATATCCGGTAACAATGCCTTTGATCGGGTGATTGAAGGTTTTGAATAGCGTGGAACCACCTCTTAATCCTTAGTCCTGGGTATGACGATAAACTACATTATGTAGCAAGACCTCTGATCGGGTGATGGTACAATATACAATATGGTACAGTTTCTATAACTGAAAGCATGAAATTAAAATATATTTAGATTTCGGCATTAATTAATCCATATAGATGTTGATATGCTGATAAACAAAATCAATAAAACCAAACCTGTAATAGATCAACAAAAACGATATACCTATATGTTATATAAGAATAAAGTGTCGCTGCCGACACTTGAGTTTGAACATAGATCGCCAGTGAGCCAACACAGGCGATCCCATTATTGAATTCAGCAGACCACGTGACCATAGAGCAAAACCATATGTAGGAATTAGCTTGGCATCTAATGATCACCATTTCTAGTATATCCTCTATTACTATACGGACCGCTGTTCTCTATTCTATTCACTATACTATGTCCCTATTCGTATTACTATACGGTGGTTACGTCTGAGCGAGTATTATCGAGCAAGTACTATCAGTGCGAGTGTTATTCGAAGGCGTCTGACACCAGTATTGTTCAACGGCGTTACTGTAGTTGTGTCTACTATTACAAAGTCTCTGCTACAACGAGCATTAAAAAAAAGTAACAATGAGTATTCGTTGGCATTGACAAAGGTTGGCAAGGAGTGTTCGTTGACATCATAAAACTATAAAAGTGTCTGATACTCGCAAAAGCGTGAAACACAGGGTCACAAACTCATAATCATACGACGGAATATGTTAGCCCTATCACCGATATTGAACACTTTCCACACACACACACATATATATATATATATATATATCTATCAAAAAAACAAATTACTTCAACAGAGAGATTTCTATTTCAAGCCGTTCTGTGCGCAGCTATCATCAGTCACTTAAGGATTGATGTAAAAAATACATATGCTCTGTTAAAATAAAAACATCGAGCATTCTGTGGGTCATTTTTAATAATTAATATTACTAGGATCCACTCGGATTATATACCAACGGATCGATTATTATATATATATATATATATATATATATATATATATATATATATATATATATATATATATATATATATACACACACACACACACAAGTATAGGATTGGTGAATACGGAATAAATTCCAATAACCAACAATTACTATTCTTAGTAATTTTTTACTTTTAATATCTAATTTTATCATATAATTTAATACTTATTGGTTAGAATAAATTCTTTTTTTTAATATAACCCCAACTTTAAAGCTCTTAATAGCTATTATAACCTTAATTCGTTGTCAAGTTTTTTGAATTTTCCTATACTTGTATTTTGATTGGTCAATCTAGCTTTTGTAACAACGTTTTCCCCTTGCGAAGGATCGTTAATTTGAAACTTTTAAAACCATTTATTTTACATTCAACATCATCACTTGATAAGACACCGGATGTGTTGAAACAAAATGGCTATTTTTGTAGTGATTTTATAACATATTTATGTTATAATTTTAAATATATATATATATATATATATATATATATATATATTCTGCAAGTATAAAATTATGTATAAAATATCTGTAGTTGAAGGCATGAAATTGCAATAAATGACCCATAAAAGTGTTGATATGCCACTAAACAAGAACCACCAACCAAAAGAATTTTTTTAATAAAGGTCTTTGGCAACAACAGTATATTTCTTTTATTTTTAATTTTACTCTTCGGGAGAATTCCTTCAGCCACCAACGTATTTTTGGTGGTATTTTTCCCCCGCATTTTCTTTTTGTATTTATTGTCCACGAAATACAACCTGATACTAATTTGTTTATATGACTTTTTCCTTCTTTCTCAAATAACCAGTTCTCAAGTAACAGCCACTCTGACAAATAATAAATAAGAAATAAAGCATTGGGATGTAGAGAGGAGGAGGTAGAAGTGAATAAGAGAGAAGGGAAGAAGAAAGACTTGGGACAAGAGAGAGAGGGAGGGAGAGAAAAAGAGAAGAGGAGAAAAGAAATAAAGTGGCAGGAAGAAGAGAGACAAGAAAAATAGAGAGAGAGAGAGAAAAGACGAGAGAAGATGGATAATAAAAGAAATGGTAAGAAGAAATACAAGAAAGAAAAAGGAAAAAGAAAGAGAAAAGGAGAAAGAAGAAAAGAAAAATGGAATGTGAGAAGGAAAGGGGGAATGAGAGGGTAAGAAGGAAAAGCGAGAGGGAATGAAGAACAAATGAGAGTGAAGAGAAGAAGAGAGATGAGAAGAGATCGAAATGAAGGAGAGAGGAAAGAAACAGATCGAAAAGGTGAGGAGAAAAGAAGAGGATAGCAATGTGATAGAGGCTCAAAGAGAGAGAGAGAGAGAGGATAAGTGAGAGTATCGCCAGACATAGAAAAGATGAGAAGGAAGAGAGAGAGAGAGAAAGGAAGAGGATTTGAGTGATGAATAGAAGAGGAGAGGCAAAATACGAGCGAGAGATGTAAGAGAAGCAAAATGATAGAGAGGTTAAGAGAAACAAAGCAAAAGATACAAAGTGAGAGGAAGGAAAGAGAGAGGCAAAGAGATAGAGAGTGAGAACTTAGAGAGTGATGGAAAGCGAGAGAAAACGAGAAGTGAAAAATCAAGGTAAACAAAGTCAACCCTATTGTTGCCAACCATTTCGATCGTGAAAAGAGGAAAGTACCTTGTCTTTTATTTAATTTCTCTGACCAAATCGAATGAAAAACTGATGGACGAATAATTTCAGATGAGACTAGACACAAGTGACTGAAAAGCATTCTTTGATAATGGTCCTTCAGCCTCGGACATTGCGTACAGACAAGATGGCGTCAGGAGAAAGTTGAGGTGAAGAGAAATAAGAAGAGGGAGAATGAGGGAGGAAGGGAGTGAGGATGATGGTGAAAGGTAAATATAGAAAGGAGGAGGAAGGTGGAAAAGAGGAGATGGCTGAGTGAAAGTAAGAGGAAGCAAAAAAGAGAAGCAGTTGGTGAAAGTGATGAAAACATTAAAGAGAAGGAAAAAAGAGAAGGAAGGACATTGAGGAAAGAAGGGAAAGAAAGAGTGTATGGGAAATGTGGAGAAGAGGGGGGATAAAAAAGAGATTAAAAAAAAAAAAGAGATAAAAAAAATGAGTAAAAAAGAAAAAAGAATATGTATGAAGACGATTCTTCCAGGAAAAGGAAGATAAAAGACAAGTGTGTGTATATATATATATATATATATATATATATATATATATATATATATATATATATATATATATATATATATATATATATATATATATATATATATATTATATATGTATATTATATATATATATATATTATATACATTTAATTAAAAAACAGACAACCTTAAGGGTACATTGATTAAATGAAGAATGAAGGAAAATGATAGAACGTGTGTAAATATAAAAGTGAACATTGAAGTCAACAGGCTGTTTCAAGCTAGACGCAATCGTCAGGCTACGAGCCAGTTAAACGTTATTCAGTGGCCTGACGATTGCGTCTAGCATAAAACAGCCTGTCGTCTCTAAGTGTTGACTTCAATGTTCACTTTTATATATATATATATATATGTAAGAACGTTTATATATATGTTTAAACGTTCTTTTTTATGGATACTCATGTCCGTATAGAAGTTCTGTTTTTTACTTAAGTAGTGTTTTTTACTCAACTACATATACTGGCCTGAATATTCAAGAAAATCTTGTCAGAAGTATATCCGTCCTCAAACAGGATTAAAAATTCAGGCGAGTACATGTAGTTTGATGAAAAAAATACTGTTTAATTAAAAAACAGGTCTTCCATTTGGATATGAGTATCCATAAAAATAACGTTTAAACAAAATAAATTAAAAATAAAAATATGGCTGATTTAATATATATATATATATATATATATATATATATATATATATAGAGAGAGAGAGAGAGATAGATAGATAGATAGATAGATAGATAGATAGATAGATAATATATATATATATATATATATATATATATATATATATATATATATTCAAGAGGACAGAATCCAGGTACAACTCAATGTCGGAGATTGAATAAGAATTATATATATATTTAGGAAAGGTAGGATACTCTTCTCCCACAGCAGGTTTCTACCGGGTTCTATAGCCTTGGATGGCAATTGGTCTACCGAAAAAAGAAATGCCAACCTACTGGTGGAAAAATCTGCCTCGTCAGTCATGTATCGAAAGATACATGATCGTCTAGGCTTGTAACTGACTGATACACACACACATATATATATATATATATATACATATTATATATATATATATATATATATATATATATATATATATAAATATATATATATATATATATATATATATATATATATATATATATATATATATATATATATATATATATATATATATATATATATATATAATGAGAGTTTACAATTTTTCAAATTGTTTTTTTGGTGTTTGGTCAGATTTAGTGAAGCGTTTGGGCTGAGAACTTTTCAGCAAACCCCGCACATCGTAATTCTTGCTTAACTTTTTTTTGGTTTCTTCTCATCCACATTTCAGGTCAAGATTATTAGCTACACACAGGACCCCAAGAGAAACAGAGCCCACTAACCATTGGAATCATCAGTTATAGGTGTGGGGGGGGGAGGCATTCTCAGCAGCTCACAAATTAGTAAAAATTGACAACTCAGATTTCAGAAGCATTTTTGGCAAAAGACCAGACCCCTCATTAGAATAATAATTGCAATTTTCTCTGCAAATAATGGTAATAGCGATGGTTCTGATAGCTAATGGCACGGGGATATGATTTGAAACATGGCTGATTCGGGCTTTTCATCAACAGACCATCGAAATTTCTCGTTGTAAGAAGCGGGTCGCTCCACCTAGCAACCGGGCACGATCAAGTGCTTTCTGAGTAGAGTTTTGATAAATGGGTGGGGAAGCCTTGAAAATACGCGGGGGCATAATTATAAAGCCTTTAAAACAAGTCTGTTGTTGATAGTATTAAAAAAAAGTAATAGTTGTTATATTAGGGGAAATAATAAGGAATTCTGTAAGGAATTTTGTTTTCTTCTTAAATATTAAGATAAAATAATGTCGAAAAGAAATTATGAGGCCATAGTTGCGAGCTCAGCGAACAATTCATGTGAGAAATAATTTTGAAAATTAAAATAACAGATGTAATAATACGAGGTCTGTGGCAAATATTTTAGGGTTTAATTTTATTAAAAAGGATGATGAAGAACATTGTTATCGAAAGTTAAATGGAAGCAGAAAGAAAAATGGTTGAATAAAAAATGAGTGAGTAGAAGAGAAAGGGGGGTAAAAGAAGAGAAAGAGAGAGGAGAGAAGTAAAAGAAGAGAAAGAGAGAGGAGAGAAGTAAAAGAAGAGAAAGAGAGAGGAGAGAAGTAAAAGAGAAAGAGAGGTAAAAGAAGAGAAAGAGAGAGGAGAGAAGTAAAAGAAGAGAAAGAGAGAGGAGAGAAGTAAAAGAAGAGAAAGAGAGAGAGGAGAGAGGTAAAAGAGAAAGAGAGGTAAAAGAAGAGAAAGAGAGGAGAGAAAGTAAAGAGAAAGAGAGGAGAAAAGAAGAGAAAGAGAGGGAGAAGAAGTAAAAGAAGAGAAAGAGAGAGGAGAGAAGTAAAAGAGAAAAGAGAGGAGAGAAAGAAGAGAAAGAGAGAGGAGAGAAGTAAAAGAGAAAGAGAGGTAGAAAGAAGAGAAAGAGAGAAAGAGAGAGTAAAAGAAGAGAAAGAGAGAGAGAGGTAAAAAGAGAAAGAGATGTAAGAGAAGAGAAAGAGAGGGGAGAGAGGTAAAGGAAGAGAAAGAGAGGGGAGAGAGGTAAAGGAAGAGAAAGAGAGAGGAGAGAAGTAAAAGAAGAGAAAGAAAGAGGAGAGAAGTAAAAGAGAAAGAGAGGTAAAAGAAGAGAGAGAAGAGAAGTAAAAGAGAAAGAGAGGTAAAAGAAGAGAAAGAGAGAGGAGAGAAGTAAAAGAGAGAGAGAGAGGAGAGAGGTAAAAGAGAGAGAGAGAGAGAGGAGAGAGGTAAAAGAGAAAGAGAGGTAAGAGAAGAGAAAGAGAGGGGAGAGAGGTAAAGGAAGAGAAAGAGAGAGGAGAGAAGTAAAAGAAGAGAGGAGAGAATTAAAAGAAGAGAAAGAGAGAATTAAAAGAAGAGAAAGAGAGAGGAGAGAAGAGAAAGAGAGAGGAGAGAAGAGAAAGAGAGAGGAGAGAGGTAAAAGAAGAGAGAGAAGAGAGGGGTAAAAGAAGAGAGAGAAGAGAGAGGTGAGAGAAGAGAGAGGTAAAAGAAGAGAGAGAAGAGAGAGGTAAAAGAAGAGAAAGAAAGAGGTAAAAGAAGAGAAAGAGATGAAAGAGAGGGTGGAGAGGTGAAGGAGAGGATGTGAGAGGGGAGGTGTAAAAGGAGAGGGAGAGAGGTGACTAAAAAGAGAGAGAAGGGGACAACAAAGGAGAGTTTTCTCTTTTTTTGTCCCTTCTCGACAAAGAAGGAGAGAGAGAAGGTGACCAAGAAAAGAAGGAGAGAGTGAGAAGGCGACCAAGAAAAGAAGGAGAGAGTGAGAAGGCGACCAAGAAAAGAAGGAGAGAGTGAGAAGGCGACCAAGAAAAGAAGGAGAGAGAGAGAAGGCGGCAAAGAAAAGAAGTAGAGAGAGATGGCGGCAAAGAAAAGAAGTAGAGAGAGAAGGAGACAAAGAAAAGAAGTAGAGAGAGAAGGAGACAAAGAAAAGAAGGAGAGAGAGAAGGAGACAAAGAAAAAAGGAGAGAGAGAGAGAAGGCGACAAAGAAAAGAAAGAGAGAAGTGGACAAAAAAGGAGAGCGAGAGAGAGGAGGACAAACAAAAGGAGAGAGAGAGAGAGAGGAGGACAAAGAATATGAAACTACCATGAAATAACATTTTACGCCATTGTTTAAAATTGCATTTACATGACAAATTTGTCTTTTTAAAATTTTGTTTTATAGTTCCATTCATCAGTTTTAAAGTAAGGAAAACTGCCATCCCAAATCGGGCATGAAATACTTTTAAATGCTAAAATTCTATAACTTTTCTAAAATGTATATTTTAGAGTACCATTCTGAAGCAGTTTTGAAGCAATCAAATCTGCTGCAAAATATCAAACCAAAGTTTTCCATTTTTACATATTGAATATTTTGACAAGTCGAACCACTAGTACTTGTTTTAAATCACTTTAAATGACAAGATATCTAACATTCTTAAAAAGTATATTTTAGAATACCATTCTAAAAATGTTTCTAACGGAAATTTGCTAAAAACCTTTATTTAAATATAACCAACTGAACTATAAAATAACTGATTTCATTTTCTTGTTTGACACCACTTTCACAAGACAAAATTGTCTGCCTTCTTGAAAACGTATATTTTAGAGTACCTTTCTAAAAATGTTCTAAACAAAGGAAATTTGCTTAAACAAAAGATGCTAATATATAACCGTTTCATCTCTAGCAAAGCGATAATGTCACTAGAACGCAGGGGCTTACAGAGAGTGAAAGAGAATGAGAAAACTTTAGAGGGGAAGATTGAAGAAAGGACAAAAAGAGAAATAGATGACAGCGAATAATGATTTCGGAAGGACATAAGCGAGAGAAAAAAAAATAAAGAATAGAATTGATGTTTGCCTCAAAGATGCCAATCTTAAATCCATGCAGTCGATGCACGAAGCGAGAAAGCTCATTAGAACAATGAAAATATTTGGCAAAAAAAAAAAAAAAAAAAAAAAAACAAGAGTAAAGTCGGGTAAAATCGGTGAGAATTTTACTGAGGTTGAGATGCCAGGTCAGGATCAATTATATTTGAGATCCTTCTTTTTAATTTTGTCAAAAATCTCAAGATAATTAACAGTAGCTCCAGAATAAATATGGCCGCTGTATTCTATGTACGAAGGAACGGTAGATTTATAAATATCCAAGAAGAGTTCTGATGGGAAGAAATTCTGACACGACATAATAAACCAACTTTCCGAGCAGTAGACCTAGCTATTGAGTCAATACAATCACTCCTCCTTCATGTCAGTGGAAAACGGGACCCAAGAAGGTTCAAAGTGTTGTTCTCCAGAAGGTTTGCATCAGCCAAGCTGATGACAGGCAGAAAAAGTTCGGCATTTTGAATAAATAAGAGTAATTTTGTTTTAGAGGCGAGAAAATTAACCATTCTTTATAATAATAATAATATTTTTTTTGTTTAAAAATATGATTCCTTCGCTACATAAGAGTTCTCATGTTTCAAAAACGAGAGCCGAAATCATCCAAATAATTATTAAAATTAAGTTGAACTCAGGTGTTTAGTCTCGTTTCATCTTCAAGCGAAATTTTAGGAATAGCTCTCGTTTTTGAAACATGAGAACTCTTATGTAGCGAAGGAATCATATTTTTAAATAAAAAAAATATTATTATTATTATTATAATAAAGCTCTACTTATGCACTGTCTTCTTAAAAATAAAAACAAAAATACTAAGGAACTCCGGATTATGCACCCAACGTGTTCTTTTCTATTTTCTGCATACCTGCGCACTTATATATATATATATATATATACAGTGTATCACAAAAGTGAGTACACCCCTCACATTTCTTCAAATATTTAAGTATATCTCTTCATGGGATAGCACTGAAAAAATTACCTTTTGACACAATGAAAAGTAGTCTGTCTGCAGCATATATAACAGAGTTAATTTCTTTTCCCCTCAAAATAACTCAAAATATAGCCATTAAAAGCTAAATCCCTGGCAACAAAGTGAGTACAACAAAAACTACACCCTAAAAAGTGAGTACACCCCTAAAGAAACTAAGACTACACCCAAATGTCTAAATTGAGTACTGCTTTTCATTTTCCTCCAAAATGTCATGTGACTCATTAGTGTAACTATGCCCATGTGTTCATGGGGAGCAGGTGTATTCAAATTTGTAGTGCAGCTCTAACACTCTCTCTTACTGGTCACTGAAAGTTCCAACATGGCACCACATGGCAAAGAACTCTCTGAGGATCTTAAAAAACGTATTGTTGCACTACATAAAGATGGCCAATGCTACAAGAAGATTGCCAACACCCTGAAACTGAGCTGCAGCACAATGGCTAAGATCATCCAGCATTTTAAAAGAGCAGGGTCCACTCAGAACAGGCCTCGGGTAGGTCATCCAAAGAAGCTGAGCGCACGTGCTGAACGTCACTTCCAAATGCTTTCTTTGAAAATAGGCGTAGGAGTGCTGTTAGCATTGTTGCAGAGATTAAAGAGATTGGGATTCAGCCTGTTAGTGTTCAGACCATACGCCGCACACTACATCAAATTGGTGTGCATGGCTGTCACCCCAGGAGGAAGACTCTTCTGAAGGCAATACACAAGATAGCCCGCAAACAGTTTGCTGAAGACATGTCAACAAAGCCCATAGATTACTGGAACCATGTCCTATGGTCTGATGATACGAAATTTAATTTGTTTGGTTCTGATGGCCTTAAGTATGTGTGGCGGCGACCAGGTGAGGAGTACAAAGATAAGTGTGTCATGCCTACAGTCAAGCATGGTGGTGGGAATCTCATGGTCTGGGGCTGCATGAGTGCTGCAGGTATTGGAGAGTTACATTTCATTGAGGGAAACATGAACTCCAACATGTACTGTGAAATACTGCAGCAGAGCATGATCCCCTCCCCCCAGAAACTGGGTCGCAGAGCATGATCTCCTCCCTCCAGAAACTGGGTCGCAGAGCAGTGTTCCAGCATGACAATGACCCCAAACACACATCCAAGACAACCACTGCTTTACTGAAGAGGCTGAGGGTAAAGGTGATGGACTGGCCAAGCATGTCTCCAGACTTGAACCCAATAGAACATCTTTGGGCCATCCTCAAGCAGAAGGTGGAGTTGCGCAGAGTCTCAAATATCCGCCAGCTCCGTGACGTCGTCATTGAGGAGTGGAAGAGCATTCCAGTGACTACCTGTGAAGCTCTGGTAAACTCCATGCTCAGGAGAGTAAAGGCAGTTTTGGATAATGATGGTGGCCACAAAAAATTGACAGTTGACATGTTGTATGTTAATATTGACAACTTTTCCTAAGGGGTGTACTCACTTTTGTTGCCAGGGATTTAGCTTTTAATGGCTATATTTTGAGTTATTTTGAGGGAAAAATAAATTAACTCTGTTATATATGCTGCAGACAGGCTACTTTTCATTGTGTCATTTTGTCAGTGTTGTCCCATGAAGAGATATACTTAAATATTTGAAGAAATGTGAGGGGTGTACTCACTTTTGTGATACACTGTGTGTGTGTATATATATATATATATATATATATATATATATATCGCCTGTGGAACTTCCTTCAAAAATCTTTATTCGCTGTCATCAATTTCCCTTTTTTTTCTTTTACTCATCCCCCCGCCATCTAAAGTCTCCTCATCCCCTTTCACTCTGTAACCACCTGCACTCCATTGGCATTATCGCTTTGCTACGGATGAAACGGTTATATATAAGGATCTTTGTGTGTGTGTGTGTGTGTGTGTGTATATATATATATATATATATATATATATATATATATATATATTAAAATAACTGATTTAAAATATGGTTTTTTTGCTACACAGTAATAATCATGTTTCAAAAATGGAAGCTAAAAACTTCAAATTTAATTATATAATTGAATTAAAAGCATTAGTTCAGTTTCATCTTCAAGCGAATATAGGAATAACTTATTTTTAAATTTACTGAGTTTTAAACGCACACGTAAATTCATAATTTCCTGTTTCCAAGGATACAGAGAAATCCAATCATTCGGTAGCGTGTTCATTTTTATTAACTAATGTTTTATCAATTATGAGTTACATTCGTAAAAGAGGTTACTAATAGACTATATTTCTTTTTAAAAGAAGTAAATGTAATAGAATTAATTAAATTATTTAAAATTACTTGTTTTTAATTAGTAATTAAGAGTAAAAATATTTTAAAATTGTAGTTAAATAAAATGTATTCTAACCCAAACACCCTAAGAAAGAATCTTTAAGTATACAAGTACGAAAAAATGCCGAAAAACTTTTTGCCGAAAAAAACCCATACGGCATGCATTTAACGGATGTCAGAATTCGTTGAAAAATACATCCCTACCCTCCGTAAACTTAACCTAAACTCATCCAAGCATAGAAATGAATATGGGAATAAGGAGTGTCAGAGAAAAGCGATAACAATAAAGACGGCAATATGAGCTTTGGTAAAAACATATGTGATAACAGCAAAAATTGCAATATGAGCAATGGTTAAAAATGGTTGCTGAAGACATTAGGTTTATAATACCCAGTGCCATGTGTCCTTGAGGACTGATGTCCGAATAATGTAAATAGTGTACATAATACCTCATCTCAGAAATATAGACAGATACTGAAAGGCCGAAACGTTGTAATAAATATGGCGACAAAGATGAGGATAATAGTCCGAATAATGTAAATAGTGTACATAATACCTCATCTCAGAAATATAGACAGATTTTCAAAGGCCGAAACGTAATAAATATGGCGACAAAGATGAGGACAATAGTCCGAATAATGTAAATAGTGTACATAATACCTCATCTCAGAAATATAGACAGATACTGAAAGGCCGAAACGTTGTAATAAATATGGCGACAAAGATGAGGACAATAGTCCGAATAATGTAATTAGTAATTCTTATAACTTTTATGAATGCTAAAGGTGAAAGGCCGAAGTCCCAAAAGCCCTCCACAGGAGTTAGCCTAAAGTCCGCACGGAGGGTGGCTTCTAGGCTAGTTTCAAATATAACGCTAAAAAGATGTGATAAGTAAAGATGTATTAATTCTTTAAAAAAAAGTATTTTTCAGACTCTAGTCTTACGTTGACGTGGCTGTCTTACATTAAAATGTCCTCGTTCTGCGTCGGAACGAGTAGACATTCTGTTTTGTTTTCTTTGTTCAGTTCGCCCCAAATAAGACCATTAATAAACAAACTGAGTGTGAAAGAACAATAAAAAGGAAAGCTTTGAAGGAGACAGGCGATGATGGACACTGTATTTAAATATTTGAGGATTTTAGCTGACATAAAAGCAGGAAACTGGAATGGAGTTTAACATGCGAGATGTGCAAGAAAAAAAACTTTTACATGAAAAAAAAAAAAAAAAACGGTCTGCCTTCTCGAAAACATATATTTTCGAATACCATTCTCTGACAGTTTTTAACCCAAGCAAATCATCTAATAAAAGAAATATCTAAATGTGAGATCTTAGAAGCCAAAGGAAAAAAATAAAAGCTGTAGAGAGTGAAAGAAATGTTAATCACAATTTCACGTACGAATGCCCCTCCGAAACCTTTTACAACAATTCTTTCATTCATTGTTAAATCATTTTTTTAGTGGAGGAAGGTTGTCTTTACGGTGCTGCTCATGATTAAGTTTATTATTAATGTATTACGAGCGCTGATAACAATCATCACTGTCACGTCTCTTGTATTTCCATCTTTTTAAGACGCCTCATCATTGCAACCATTTTACCGACAGGCTGGTCTAATGCCAGGAAAATGGAGACGGTCTATTGTAGAACAAACGTCGAAAAGCTGAACAAATCTCTCGTACGGTGATCAATATAGCAATAACATTATCTAAAAACGATCCGCCGAGTATTAATAACGAAGATAAAGAGAGTCGTAAGCTGTTCGCCATTATTAATCGCAAAGGAAATTAAAATGTATGGATACAAAAGGAAGAATTCCTGGTTTGATAATGGCGTTGTTGCAGTGAGTTCGAGATATAATGAAATACGAATTATGGTCGTCCGTAGAACAATAAATAACGCACGGAATTTAACAAATAACAAGGATCGGGCTACAAATAATAATTATTATGAAATGATGACACAGAATATTCGCAAGAAAGAATTGGATAATTTACCATTGAAAAAAGATCAGAAAATGAAGTGAATTAAATAAAATATATATATATATATATATAATAAGTACATATATATAAGATATAAAATATATATATATATATATATATATATATATATATATATATATATATATATATATATATATATATATATATATATATATATATATATATATATATTATATATATATCATATATATATATATATATATATATATATATATATATATATATACATATATATATATATATATATTATATATATATACATATATATATATATATATATCATATATATATATTTCATATATATCATATATATATATATATATATATATATATTACATATATATCATATATATATATTACATATATAGCATATCATGTATATATTATATATACAGCATATCATGTATATATTATATATATCATATTACTGAGGTTGAGATGCCAGGCCAGGATCAATTATATTTGAGATCCTTCTTTTTAATTTTGTCAAAAATCTCAAGATAATTAACAGTAGCTTCAGACTAAATATGGTCGCTGTATTCTATGTACGAAGCAATTGAATCAATATAATCACCCCTCCTTAATGTCAGTGGAAAACGGGACCCAAGAAGGTCCAAAGTGTTGTTCTCCTGAAGGCAGACAGAAAAAGTTCGGTATGTTGAATAAATTAGAGGCGAGAAAATTAAGTAACCATTCCTATATAAGGCATCTGGAAACGTCGATTGACATTACATTTGAATAGTTGGTGATTATAGCTATCAGGGGAGGGGAGTTCCACAGGCGAGAAGTGCGAGACATGAAGCTATTGGAGTAGAAGAGACGGCCACATTTAACTGTTTCAACAGTGAAAGGGTGATAGCGAGATGTCAGCCTAGTTGAACGCTGAAATTCATGAAGTCTGGGAACCAGCGAAAGCAGCTCATCGGAGCAGTTACCGTGAAAATATTTGTAAAAAAGACAAAGGGAGGCGACGTCACGTCTGTGAGAGAGCGACTGCAGCCGAGATGCCAGATCAGGGCAAATTACACTGCATATCTGTCTTGAGGACCTTGAGACAAACAGAAGGTACTCCAGACCATATATGGCAGCAATACTCCATGCAAGGGCGAATGGTTGATTTGTAATATTTTTTATTCAGTTTCATATGTACTTAAGACGAATTTTCTAATATGTATGCAAGGACTGAAGACTTCAGTTCTCTGGTTCAAAAGGTTCTTTGGACCCGGAAATATCATATATATATATATATATATATATAGCGAGACTCTTCGGCAAAAGAATTGAGCCCTGTCGGTCACAGTGTGTTTATCTAAAAATAAATACGCTAAAATCCCGACGGCTTAGTGGTAGAATCTCCTACTGACACCAATTCAGTCGGGTTTCGATCCTGGCTAAAGGCAAGCGGACGTCTAGCCACACTGAAGAGCTGCGAAACAGTCTGTCTGTGGATGACACACACACATTATATATATATATATATATATATTATATATATATATTTACACAGACTTTAAAAACAAGGAGATCCGCTACCTTGGTTTCAACCTTGCGGTATCCTCGGGTGATTTTTATCAAACACACACTTATATATATAAGCTTAAAAGCCCCCTGTCGGATGACAAGTAAGCTAGCTCCTGATGAGGGGTCTTGATTGGGCCTTCGGCTTCTTCAGGAGTTTATGAGTCCCTAAGTCTTTGCATATTCTTGCACAGGACTTTCTTTTTCTCGCTGCAGCCTTGGCTCTTTTGATTGCAATCTGGTTCTCTGTTGGTAGAGATTCCTGCTGTTGTATCCGATAGGCAACAGTAAACTACAGAAGAACTCAAAATTGATCGCTGTATTTAATTATTGCTTATTTAAGCTTAACTTTTTAACGATAATTCTTTTGCCGCCAGTTAATCTAAAGACATTTTGATAATCTTCTGATTTTGAAAGTGTATTTTTTTTTAAGCATTACGCCTCGAGCAAGGCGTGAAGCCACTAGGATGCAGGGGGTTGCAGAAGATTTGGAGCGAGAGCAGATAGGAGTGATAGAAGAAAGGATGAGGAGAAGGATAGTGGATAGATCAAGGCAACTGGAGATGTCGATTGACATTACATTTGAATAGTTGGAGATTATAGCTCTCAGGGAAACAGTAATTGGGAAGGGTGTTCCACAGGCGAGAGGTGCGAGGTATGAAGCTATTGGAGTAGAAGAGACGGCTACATTTAAAAAGTTTCTACAGTGTAAGGGGTGGGGAGCGAGATGCCAGCCTCGTAGGGCGCTTGAATTCATGAAGTCTGGGAACCAGTGAAAGCAGCTCATCGGAGCAATTACCATGAAAGTATTTGTAGAAAAGACAGAGAGAGCGACGGCGCGTCTGTGAGAGAGTGACTGTAGACGAGACGCCAGATCAGGGCCAATTATATTGCATATCCGTCTCTGGATCTTGTCAAGAACTCCGAGGTAAACAGAAGGTACACCAGACCATATATGACAGCAATACTCCATGCAAGGGCGAATGGTTGATTTGTATATTTGAAGTATCGATTCCGGGGAGAAAAATTTCCTGGCGCGGCACAGAGAGCCAACTTTCCTCGCGGTGGAAGAAGCAATTGACTCAATGTATTTGTTCCATCTCAGGTCAGCAGTCAACGTGAGACCGAGCAGACGCAGGGAGTTGGTCTCAAGAAGTTGACTATCAGACATTCTAATGGGGGGCAGGGAGGGATCTCTATGGTGATTAATAGAGAGTAGTTTAGTTTTTGAGGCGTTAAAGTTGACCAGCCAGTACTAGACTCACCAATATATACACTTTTATGTACAAGAAACATCTATTTCTGTCGGCTACTTCATAAGTTGTGTATCCGTTCTGTTTGCTATAAAAATTTACTGTAGCTGTATAAATCGATCCTACCTTTAAAAAACTTTTTTTTAAACAATGCAATGGTGACGTATTCAATATACATAGTTAGGGAGACTTAATATCCCATAAAACCTGACTTTATATATAGGATATTATTATTGATGTCGTAAATGAAAAGTTTCTTATATTCTTAATTCATTTATGAAACACTGGTATTTTGTCCGGTTGCTACTAAAATCAAAAAATGTTGAAATGCACAAAAAAAAAAAAAAAAAAAAAATTGCTGCCACTTGATTCGCTAAGTTTACTACCGCTGGTTGACTTCGCTTGAATGTAAACTGAAAGCGTACAAATCATAAGGTTATCCCTATTAAAGATACGATGACAGAAATGGGAGGAGGACACTAGATTGTTCAGTGCAATGGGCAGAGGATGAGAGGCTTTACCAACCAAGCAACGGAAAGTAAGCAGACGATAGCCGAGTACATAAAAGATGGCGCCTCCTCCGCTGGATGAGACGGGTAGGGGCTTCGGGATCCTTGAGGGTGGGAACAATATGGAACAGGCCACCATTGGGACAAATACTTTTAGAAGCTGGTTTATTAATGTCAGTACAGAAAGAGGGACGGCAATAGGAGAAGAACAGGAGACGGAGAGAGACGAAGTGAAGGAATAATCGCAGGAGACATCAGTGTAAAGCTGTCAATGTCTCAATCAAGACTAAAATAACCTATGAGCTTCGTTGACAATGGCGGTAACAACTTTGAGATATTATTTTCTGAGCAAGTTAAGGAAAAGAGATTTACCTGAACACTGACTCACATATATTTTACGCTCTCAGCCATTATTTTGCCCAGTGATAAGATATTTTTGTTAAGGCGTTTAACAAGATGACATGGAAAATGGTGGCCTTTCGAAAAAAAATAAAAAAATAAAAAAGAAAAGAAAAGAAAAAGCATATCCACCAAATGAGCGAAAAAAAAAAAAAAAAAAAAAGAAAAAAGAAAAAGAAAATAAAATCAGATTTATAATCCAGTTTTTATTTATCGGCTTCATATGACGAAATATATCGAAAAGGCATGAACCCAATTCTCTTTTCAATATGATCAAATGTATGGACAAAATGTCTCTGTATTGGATAATTACGACAGTCAACAAAAATATTGTTGAACTGAAAAATATCCACTACTTGATGCTATATATATATATATATATATATATATATATAATTCCTAAGCAGAAAGGATAATCCAAGCAGGTCTTTTGAATATAAAATCTTAAAATATAGATCCATAAAGAGAGCTCAATTTATTATCGGATTTCTCGAGATGTGTTAAGTTTTTCCTTTATATATATATATATATATATATATATATATATATATATATATATATATATATATATATATATATAGAGAGAGAGAGAGAGAGAGAGAGAATTGTGTATTTGGGAAGCAACCCTCTTTTTATGCAAGTTTCGTTAAAACGACTGACAAAGTGCTGTGGATAAATTTTTTTATCATTTTTTTTTTCTGAACGTAATTATATAAAAATTATCCTAATGTTCTGTACGTCCGAGCACTTTCAGCGATACTTTTAACCATCATCAAGAAAAAACTGCCATTGTATTATGAAGGATGTTCTTTTTTAACAAAAATCACCCCCTGTAAGGCACTAAAGCCACTGAAGCACAACGGTTTACTGAATGTGAAAGAACAAGAGAGAAAAAAGAAGGAAAACATTAGTGAACAAGAACAATAGTAGTTTTTGAAGATCAAAGTTGCTTAGAAAGCATGAAACTGGGAGAAGATTCCACAAACGTGAAGAGCGAGAAAATGAAACTGTTAGCATAAAACTTAAGGTTACATCTAACCAATTCAAGTGTGGTCAGAAGTTGCCGCCAATCGAGTACTGCGTTTAAATTCCTACTGTCTAAGTACAATACGAAGATTAAGATTTATTTTGAAAAATACAAAAATATGACACAAGGCCAAAAATCGGGATGAGGCAAGGCTGGTCTTCAGTCTGTTTCATCTTAAAGCTAGCCACGATTACTGATCCAAACATACCACAGTATTCCTTATACCAAAACAACACATTCTTACTATAGCCACCATAATACCTCAAAGTCTGAATAAGTTCCGCTGTGTACTATAGCGAAGAGTTTATCCTGAAAATACCATGAACGTATATAAATTACCATGAATATATATATATATATATATATATGACCGTGAATGACCATAATACATATATAAAAATGACCATGAAAATATATCTATATATATAGATAGAAAAATTACCATGAAAGTATATAAGGCAAAAGACAGATTTAGTTTGGTTTGTTTTATGGAATATCAATCTCAATGGGTTATTTAATGCCGACAAGATTTTTAGGATAGGTTCGTATGAATAGAATATGTATTCTTTGTTTTAAATCAATTTGTAGATCAGGTTTCATTGATGTATTTTTGTAAACAGTTTTTTTTTTTTTTTGTCGAGAGCGAGAACAATAGAAGAGTGATCAAGGAGACAGTAAATAACGATTGACATCGTATTCAAATCATTCAAGATCAAAGTTTGCTGGAAAGCATTCAGTTCCACAAGTGAGAAGTGTGAGAAAATGAAACTTTTAGCATAGAACTTACAGCTACATCTACCGAATTCAACTTGCCGCTTATCTAGTTCAGCGCTTAAATTCTTCACACAGATCTAGCATTAAAATTAGGGTTTAAATTCTTTTTTCTGTTTTTTTTTTAATCGGTTTTACTCCATGCAAGGCCGTAGAGCCAGTAAGACACAAATGATTACTGGTGTGGAAGAATTAGAAACAGAAATATTAATAATGAGAAGAAAGAGTAATTAAACGGACAGTAGATAGCGATTGACATTGCATTTAAATTTTGCGAGTTAAAGTTGAGCGGAAAGCATGGAGCCGGAAGAGAGTTCTACAAGCGAGAGAAGAAACTGTTAGCATAGAACTTACGGTTACATCCCGCCAGCTCATCTGTCAATTGATGAGATCTCGACGCTAGTCTAATACTGCGCTTAAATTCAAAAAGCCTACGTACAATAGCGAAGAGCGATATTTATTTCTGCCATATACAGAAAATGTGGCACAAGGCCAACATGGAGAATGGGAAAAAGACGGTCTTCTTCTGTCCTAACTTTAAACTAGCCACAAGCACTGATACAGACATACCAAAATAATCTTGACATCAAAACAACGCATTCTTACTTACCTTTCTTACTACAGTCACCATAATACCACATTGTCTCTATGAAAAAACCTAACTAGTCCCCATATGTACAATTCATTGTCTGTGGGAAAAAGTGAATCAACAATTTAAAAAACTAACCCCAATGAGTATGAATACAAAACTATTTACAAGAAACCAAATAAAATAATGTTAGTAATAAAACTCTCCACAATCCTTAAATGTGGCAGAAACATCAGTTAACTGGACCAAATCAATGCGGGACTTTAAAAATATAACACATTCATACATCCCATGAACTCACTCAAACACACACTCACTCAAACACAACAGTTACGAAAATCAAACCCGAAACGAAAGACGCCCCGCACCCACCAGAGAAGTGACATCACTGACCACCTAACGAGGCAGGGGATGGAGAAATAAACTGAAGAGAAATAGGAACAGAAATAAAAGGGAGCCAATGAGAATACATCCTACAGCTAAGTTAACGGGAATGAAGAAATTAAAGATACAAAAACAACCCTAGACGAGCCTAATTTCGCTTGGGGTCGCCTAAGTTCAATCCAGGAAGAACAATATCCTGATGCCTAACCGGCATCAAAATGCCACTCTAGGTCAGCCCCTTTTACTCGACACAACCGCGCAAGAGCACCCACCTTTGACCAAATTCTGATGAAGTGAGCCACCGCTTTTCCGTCCTAATCTTGACTTTAAGCTGATGCTTAAAGTACAAGATTAGTTGGAAATAAGTGAACTTCTCGCCAAAATTGTCGTCCAAATTCACAACTCTCTTAACTCCTAGCAAGCAAAAAAACATAGCGAAGAGCTCATCCGAACAATTACCATTAAATTATTTATAGAAAGGGCACAGGGAAGCTACATTACGGCGATAATAAAGTTACTGAAGCCGAGATGCCAGGTCAGGGCTAATAATATTGCTGATTCTTTGGATTTTATCAAGAATCTCTAAATATACGATAGGAGCACCGGCTTCTATTCATATAACACAAATTTTCCTCAATTTTTTCTTGAATCGGATAAATGAACCTGGAATTATCCATATAAACTGCCTGACACTTTGAGAGTAAGAGTGGATGCAAAAAGAAGGAATGGTAGACAAAAGCTGCCCCCACCCCATGATAGCTCACGTTCTGAGAAAAGTATTTTAGAATACGTTTGAGGATAGTGCGTAAATTTTCTTCTTTTGGAAAGTACATCTGCTATGCAGGACGTATGGACGATATGCTGAAATCAAGCGGGTATATCTAAATTATTGTATTTGTCGGCAGACTGGACGCACCCAGATTTTGGCATGGAATATTTAGGAGAAAAATGCACACATCACCAAAAAAAAAAAAAAAAAAATCATAATTATAACCTTACCTTTATAAAACCTTCTCACTAATCATGAAGATACACTTACAGTATTATCACAAATTGTACAACTGGTACTTTACTTTTTAAGCGTTTCACCCCAAGCAAGGCGGGAAGCCACTAGGACGCAAGGTGTTACAGAAGATTTGGAGCAAGATCAGATAAGAGTGATAGATGAAAGGATGAGGAGGAGGATAGTGGATAGATCAAGGCAACTGGAGATGTCGATTGACATTACATTTGAATAGTTGGAGATTATAGCTCCCAGGGAAACTAGAATAGTTAAGGGAGTTCCACAGGCGAGAGGTGCGAGACATGAAGCTATTCGAGTAGAAGAGACGGCTACATCTAGGAGTTTCGACAGTGAACGGGGTGAGAGCGGGATGCCAGCCTCGTAGGGCGCTTGAACTCATGAAGTCTGGGAACCAGCGAATGCAACTCTTCGGAGCAATTGCCATGAAAGTATTTGTAGAACAGACAGAGAGAGGCGACGGCGCGTCTGTGAGAAAGTGACTGTAGACGAGATGCCAGAGCAGGGCCAATTATATTGCATATCCGCCTCTGGAGCCTATCAAGAACCCCGAGGCAAACAGAAGGGGCTCCAGACCATATATGGCAGCAATACTCCATGCAAGGGCGAATTGTTGATTTGTAGATCTGGAGGATCGATTCCGGGGAGAAAAATTTCCTGGCGCGGCACAGGGAGCCAACTTTATTTTTAAATAGAAGTGAGGTACGGTTTAATTACCAAGACATTTTTTTGGAAATGAAGAATTTTAGTACATTTCATGATGCGTTTATCGAAAATTGTTTTAGTTGTTTTTCAAGGAACAACATCTGCACTTACTGTAAATTCATAATAGCTACCAAGAAATTGACTGGTATCAGTGAACACTAGTGCAGTTGGAAATAGAAAAAAAAAAAACAGATGGTACTTGCTAGTAAATGAAGTCCCATACCATACACGCAGAAAAGCAAATTCCAATATCTGTATATAAAAATAAAAACACACACACACAAAAAAAACATTAACAGGCCAGTCAAAGAAAGCAAATATTTCTATAAAATCTGGTATTTCGACAAAACAAGCATTAAAATATTGTGCAATTCCATACATTTCTTAATTTGCTGGGTGAATTTTGCAGGTATATTTTTTTATTGATATCATGCTTGTTCACTTCCTATGCGTGCACTGATTCCGGGCGAAACCCCATTTTTTTCATGGGCTTCCTGTCACTCTCATACAGGGATACTACTGTATTGGATCCAGGGTAATTTGTTTTTCAAAAAAATCCGCGTCCAAGAGGCCGCCAAATACAGTATATAATTATTTTATTAGAACTAAAATACAAAAGGCAACAGGATTGTAGCACTGTGGCCTCTTTCAGTGAATCCCCCAATTTTTTTTTTCTGTGGCCCGCATAAAATTTAACAGGGTCCCCTTGGGGTCATATGACTACCGGTAAAGAAGCACTGATTTAATGTATTCAAAGCATTTCCCGTTTCTCGCTAAGTATTTCAAGAAGCAACATTTGCACATACAGTAAATTCATAATAGCTACAAATAAATCTACTAGTATCAGTCAACACTAGTACAGATGGTAATAGGCACCCCCACCCACCGAAATATGGTACTTGTTGGTAAATGAAACCCAATACCATACATACAGAAAAGCCAATTCCAATATCTGTATATCAACAAAAACACACAAAGCAAGCAAGCAGTCAAATATTTCTGTAGTATAAAATCTGGTATTTTGTCGACAAAACAAGCATCAAAATATATTTTAAATTCCATAAATTTCTGAATTTCTTTTTCTGTGGTGCATTTTTCAGGGATATCATGTTTGTTCATTTCCACAGGTCCAAGTTTCAGAGCTAAACTATGCGTGCACTGATTTCTGGTGGACGCCATTTATTTTCGTGGTCTTCATGTCCCTCTCGTACATGATACTGCTGTATTGGACGCAGGTTAATTTTTTGGAAAAAAGTCCGCGTCCAATAATCCAGCAAGTATGGTAAATACTGAAGACGACACGGCCAAAGAAATGTCTAATATATTTTTATTAGAAAGAAACTTGGAGAGAACTTCCCTGAAAATGAACAAGAAATGACGAGGAAATAAGAAAAAAAAAATAAAATAAAACTGGTAAATTCACGTAATCATAAAAAATAGATTTTAGATCCAGTCAAGGAGAAAAGTGTTTTTTCTTCTTTACTTTTTTTTTTTTTTTCCAAGGGGGAGAAGGAGAAATAAGAAGCAAAATACAACACTTGAATTATTAAATAGGACGGAGGAGAAAGTGTAAAGTTAAAAAGAAAACGAAAAAAAAAAAATGTCGAGCTGTCACCTGTCTGTCTGTGTCTCTCGAAGTCCCGCCAGACGGAGAGAAAAAATATAAAGAAAGAGAATAAATTATCGAACAAGAATAACTTAAACCAAGCGACATATTCTGTTTTTCCCAATCCTATTCCTCAGTGGGAAGAGAACTGTCCTAGTTAGTCTGTTATCCCTGTCACTTTCACACACGCACAGCCACACCCAAAACTACTCACCCGCACAAAACTATTAGGCGGTTAAGGTACAAAGTCAAGTCTGAAAATTAAGTACAGTGTAACCCGGATATAAGAGAGTTGTCGGGACCGGAGAAGAAGTCTCTTATATCCAGGTTTCTCTTATATCCGGGTTTGGTCTATTTTATATACATTAACACAGGCTCTAATTTGGGACCAGAGAAAATCTCTCTTATATCCGGGTTTCTCTTATATCCGGGCTACACTGTATCTCTGATTTCTCTAATTATTTTTTTTCAAATTCCCATGTTTAACCAGGACGTAGGTGATGATGGCTCTCCACAGATTCCTTTTATTTTTAATAGAATTGCTTATTTCATTACTAAAAATTAAATATCACTTATTTTTATTTTAAATCATTTCCCCCACAAAGAAGACGATAAAGTCACAAGGACGCAGGGAGTGAAAGAGAATGAGACAAGGGCAATAAAGTTGGCAGGGAAGCAAGAATTCGGAATGGAACCCTACTGTAATATTTTTTTTAAATTCCCATGTCTCGCCAGGACGGAGGTGATCATGACACTCAACAGATTAATTTTATTTTTAACAGAATTTCTTATTTCACAACTAAAAATGGAATATCACTTATTTATTTATCACTTACGAACCTAAATTTTCGCTTGAGGATGAAACAGGGCTTGATACTTTAATTCAATTTAATTTTAATAATTATATTGAGGTTTTCGGCTCTTGTTCTTGAAACATGAGAACTCTTATGTAACGAAAGAATCATATCTTTTTTTAAATAATTATAATTTTTTAATAATTATAATTTAAGCTCTACTTCTGTATGGAGCACTGTTTTTAAAAATAAAAACAAAAATACTAAAGAACTCCGGATTATTTACCTAACGTGTTCTTTCCCTATTTTTCGACATATCTGCACACACACAAATATATATATATATATATATATATATATATATATATATATATATATATATATATATATATATATATGTGTGTGTGTGTGCAAATATTAATAAATAGGAAAGAACCGTTAGATTGATGATCCGAAGTTCTTTAGTATTTTGTTTTTATTTTTAAAAAACAGTGCTCGATACACAAGTAGAGCCTAGATTATAATTATTTTGTATAGCGATGGAATCATATTTTTTTTATAAAAAAAATTATTATATATGCATATATTATATATATTTTGTAAAAATGCTTGAAAACCATACCACGGGTTGACAGCTGTGTTAGCACGAAGTTACAAGTCATCGTGACCGAGGATTTGAGTGTGCTGGCCTTGTTCAAATTGTTCATCACGCTAGATAACACGCTCTCCTCAGAGACTTTAACTAAGGTCTGCTCAGCATAGTTGCAGTATAAACAACTTGCCTCTGTAGGTGTTGAACAAACACAAATGTGCCTGAGCGAGCGTCTGAATTAGGGATAGTCCAGCCGCCCTAGTAGACAGGAATCTTCGAATACGAGTGGCCAGGTATGATTATTATTATAATCACACACACACACACACACACATATATATATATCCTTAAAGAGGTTACAAACAGACAAAGGTGGTAATCGCGTGAAAGGGACAGCAGTACATGCGTAGATGAAAGAAAGAGAGGTTTATTGTAAAAAAAGAATACACTAGTGAAAGACAAGGAATCGGTTAGGAGGCTAGTAATTCCCGAAGCGAGGTTATTTACCTTACCTCCGCGTGAAGCAGGGTGTAGCACAAGGACCTTTTTTTTTTTTAATGCGGGTAAAACCGAGCCCGTAGGCTCGGCAAAAAATCCCAGTAGACCCCGTATACACGGGGTCGGGTAGCTGTCTACCACCCCAGACGAGACTCTGCCATTCGGCATAGCCCCATCTAGGTTCCTCTTTGCTCGAACGCAGAGAGTTCGACCAGCACAGCTGAAGAAGAATCTCCAACTAACAAGGTAATTTACCTAATCCCACCTGAGTGAGGCAGGATGTAGCACAAGGCCGTTATTTAATGCGTGGCAAAACCGAGACCGTAAACCCCGTATACACGGGGTCAGGTAGCAGTCTAACACCCCAGACGAGACTGTCCTTCTGCACAACCACGTCTGTGTACTTTCCGCCCGAAGGCAGAGAGTTCGTCTAGCTTAGTTGGAGACGAATCTCCAACTAATTGCCGAAGCAAGGATATTTGCCAACCGCTCCACGCGGTAAAATGTGTCACAAGGCCGAATTTAACGTTTGGTATCCGAGCCTGTGGGCTCGGGCAAAAATTCCCCGTAGACCCCGTAAAAAACTGGGTAGCTACCTCCCCAGACGAGACTCTGCCTTTCGGTATAGCCTCGTCTGGGTTCCTCTCTGTTCGAAGGCAGAGAGTTCGACTAGCTCAGCTGGAGACGAATCTCCAAATACCGAAGCAAGTCCTCCAGGTATGTCCTGTGCATACTATATATATTTACTGATATAGTCAGTCCACAACAGGTAATAGAGAGAGTGGAACATTCCGTTACAACATACACACACTAACGGAAAATAAATTTGGCATACCTTGAGGAATTAGGCATATTTTTATGTGGGTACTGTATGCGTATGTTAGGGGGTTGTACAAATTCTGGACTTGTAAAAATTATTGCGAATGTACAATAGTTCCCAGAGTTACCTATTAAAAACTATTCGCTGAATACACAGTTGGAAACGGATTTTTTTTTTTTTTGGCTGAGAACTTTTGCCCACACCTAATATACGGCCTTCATAATTTTGATAATACAGACACAACGTCTCGTTCCCGAAAATAGAATTAGGTTTTAACTTCTGAGATTTTTTTTTCTGTTTTGCCCACTTCCCTTTAAGTAAAACCTCCCAACACCACAGCCATTAAATGTAATTGATGGTCGACTCTTTTAGACACACTTTTCAGGACAGTTGGCAAATGAAGGAAGCAGACGAACATTTCTGATGTTGAGCGGAAGATTAATTCCAAGCGATTACAGCATTGTCAATGGCTGACACATGTCTAGTAACAAGCAGGCTTGACTGCCCCAGGGGGACACAGCGAAATCTGGTGGTGGGGGACTAAAATTGGAAAAAGACTAGAAAAGTTAGCATGGAGCAGAGATAAGCCTTGAAGTTAGGTTAAGACTAGAAATCCCATAAGCTTTTAGCTAAACTAGCGATAAAACAGATATAAAGAAATAGAGAAATACCCCAACATTTAGTTATGGCTGCCTTTCAACAATCTCTGCCCTGGATCTCCAGGAGAAATTCTTTCGTTGGATTTTTATTAAAGTAACCCTTGTTGGGCAATAGAAAATAACGACAAGGGTGAGGGAAGAAATAAATCCCTAGACTCTAAGTTGTTAAGAGCAATAACCCAGCTTTCACCTTCTCCCAAGAAAATGAAAAGAAAAAAAATGGCTCCCTTTTAGAACCTATCAAATTCAGAAGACTTTAGTTCGTTTAACCAATAAAAACGAGGGTGAAAATACCTTGTCCTTAGATACACAATAAAAAAAAAAAATTCTTGTAAATCCAAGACTTTTGCTATAACATGGCCAGAATTATTTTGGTTACTCCAATAAAAATGTCTTGATAAATACAGGTCACCCGTGGTCAAGAAAAGAACTAAACGCGTTCTTCGGATTTCTTCATAAAAACAGCCTCTAAAAATCGCAGATTTTTGTCAGTTCCCTGTCATCACCAAATTCAAAAGATCTGATTTTAACTGTTAGATGTATTCCATAAACATGTCTGATCAAATTTGGTAAAGCCAGGAATTTGTCTTATACCGTCTGTTTTTGTACAAATCTTCTACAATCTGATTCGTTTTCATTGCAGGTTATTTAAAGCCAGAAAATATTTGTAGTGAGACATTTTTGAGATATTAATAGTTTAGTGATAAAAGTCTTACTAATTAACCCATAGCTGGGGGAGAAGCGGTGGATTCGTGCCTAATCCGAATTTGATAAAAAAAATAATGTGGATATAAAGTGAGGGATCAACTCTATATTACAATCAATATATAAACTGATCCCTCAATTTGTGGTCACGGTAGTTTCTATACATTCATATTCCAGAGAATGTAAATAAATCTAAAAGACATGCCTGTGCAGCCAATCAGTATTTCATTTATTGTTTGGTTCGTTTTCTCCGGCTTATCAAAAAAACAAGAAATTATAATGCGGATATAAAGTCGGGGGTCAATTCTACATTACAATCAATATATAAACTGATCCCTCGCATTGCGGCCACCACAGTTCCTATATATTCATATTCCAGAGATTGTAAATAAATCTGAAAGACAAACTTGTGTAGCAAATCAGTATTTCAGTCATTGATCGTTGATAAGCCATAGAAAACGAATTAGTCAATCAAAAATTTTAGTGTATATAAAGTGAGAGATCAATTCTACATTAAAGTCAGTATGTACACAGCTCCCTCACTTTGTGACCACATTAGTTTCATAACATTTCTATTCCAGACATTGTAAATAAATCTAAAGAACATATCTGTGTAGCTAATCAGTATTTCATGGATTTATTTGCAATGCAGGTTATTTAAAGCCAGAAAACATTTTTAGAATGTCAGTAATAGTTTGGCGATAATAATGGTTTAGTGAGATGAGTTTTCTAATCAACCCATAGCTGGAGGGGAGAAGAGGTGTCTAAAATTTTAAGAAGAAAATTAAAAAAAAAAATGTGCAAATGTCTGCAAGTTTTCCAGATTATCCAGTGCAGTTACCAAGGTAAATCGCCACTTCTTCAAGACGATGGAGATCATGACTCTCCACAACTTCCTATCTTTTGTAGCACTTAACAATGCTCATCTTTTTATTAGCCCTCCTACTTCCTATTATGCTATTCATTTGCAGAAGCTCGTTAGGGTTAATCGATATTTCTCTCTGGTCTACTTGCCTCCAAGTCAACTTTTCTCATTATTTCCTCAATACACTGTTTCCTAAGCAAAATATTATCAAAGTAAAAGATTTTCTGTCTTAAATGTATATAAGTTTTATTTGGACAATATTTTGGCTGCCTGATGATTGTGTCTAGCATGAAACAGTCTGTCGCCACTGAGTGTCGACTTCAATGTTCACTTTGATATTTATATTTACATACGATCTATCTCTGATATTGAACACTTCATCCCATAAATATAGCACACTTTAAAACTATATATATATATATATATATATATATATAAGGCTAGCAAATTTTAGAAATGTACAATAGTTTAAAAGTGGGCTAAGATGGAATTATATCGACTTTTTATGACTGATCGACACTTTTTGGGTTATTAAAAGCTGAAATGACACACGCACGCATATATATATATATATATATGTGTAGTAGATAGATCACTGGATGAAATAAAGGGTTCAGTTCGAAATTCCAATCACCTGAAGGAGATCGAAGCATAAAACGGCCGAAACTTCATGAATATGACAAGACAGATGAGGACAACAGTCCAAACAATGTAAATAATACAATAGATCTGAGATATATATATATATATATATATATATATATATATATATATATATATATTTCTGAGATGAGGTATTATGTACAATATTTAATTTTTCGGACTATTGACTTCATCTTTGTCGCCATATTTATTACAACGTTTCAAGGACACATGGCACAGTGGATAAAGGCGTTGGTTAGATCCAGTGACAGGACGCAAAGAGTGTGAGTTCAATATCCGATTAAGGCAGTGGAGAACTTTCAGAGGGAAATTAACAGGAGATAACTGATAACTGACATCCATTAAACATGGCACGTGGAACTAGAACATTATACCCCAGTGAGTGAAATAAAGGGTTCAGTTCGACATTCCAACCACCTGAAGAAGGCCGGAACGTACAACGGCCGAAACGTTGTAATAAATATGGCGACAAAGATGAGGACAATAGTCCGAATAATGTAAATAATATATATATATATATATAAAGACATTTTTATGCTCATACATTCTTTTTATAGATACAAATATTTAAGTAAATGCTCTGTTTATAATAAACAGTATTAAACAACATTTACCGGCCTGAATGTTCGAGAAAGTTTCATAGAAAATTTTCGTCCTCCGATAACGTGTGACGTGATTATATATTAGGCAGCATATGATTTACATACAAGAATTAATGACACATAGAATTAATCAGAAGTATCAATGCGATTATTGGCGACATCCGTCACTAGAAAACATAATATATGCATTAAAATCCTGTTCATCCATAGTGCGAGTTTTGATCCTTGAAGAAAAACTTATCTGTAGTTTTCAGTTTATTTGATGTTAAATGCTAGTACATACGGACGATTCCATCCATCATCAGGCATGTGTTTTTTTCTTATAAAATCAAAACTTGAGACGATATATCTGTATGTCGACCGAAAGATGTTTTTGAATATCTGCTATTTTTTTTTGATTTTATAAGAAAAAATGCATGATGATATCGTCTTTAACAATGAATAAACTGAAAAATTCTAGTGAACAATGTTTCTTCAAGGATCAAAATCGCATTGGATGAACAGGATTTAATGATTATTATTTTTTCTAATGACGATGTCGATTGCATTGATCTTCTGATTAATTCTATATATATATATATATATATATATATATATATATATATATGTATGTATATATGTATGTATGTATGAGAGAGAGAGAGAGAGAGAAAGAAACGTTATTATAAATACATACATCATATTCACATATGCACACAACACCCCATATATATATATATATATATATATATATATATATATATATATATATTTTTCCAGAATAAAAAAAATGGTCATTTATAAAAGAAAATATTCTAAATTTTGAAAAAAGAGGACATGAACTACGAAAATACCTACTTAGGAGAGGAATAAAAAAAAATTCAAAATGGATATTACTTTACAGTAAGTAAATTTTAAAAAGTTCTCTCTCTCTCTCTCTCTCTCTATATATATATATATATATATATAATTCCCAGCATCACTCAGTCACGTGCATGTTTACTCGTATTAACATAACAAATCCGACGAAGTCTTGAAGGATGAAACGTGTCACAAGTAAACTTTTTCGATTTTGTCATGTAATTTCACCCCTATATATATATATATATATATATATATATATATATATATATATATATATGTATTAAAGAAGTAATCACACATAGAATCAATCAGAAGTATTAATGCGATTATTGGCGACATCCATCGCTAGAAACATAATATAAGCATTAAAATACTGTTAATCCATAGTGTGAAATGATCCTCGTCGATAAACTTGACGTCTGTAGTTTTCAGTTTATTTAATGTTAAAATGCTAGTACTTACGAATAGTCCTCTATTCATCATCAGGCATGTGTTTTTTTCCTTATAAAATCAAAAACTTTGAGACGAATTAATTGTATGTCGACCGAAAGATGTTTTTTGAATATCTGCTATTATTGACGGTTGTGTAAGATCTCGGAACGTGCAAAGACACAACGCTTTTTCAAAATTATATGCTGCCTAATGTTTTATATATATATATATATATATATATATATATATATATATATATAAAGAAATATAGTTTTAAGGTGTGCTATATTTATGGGATAAAGTACTCAATATCAGAGATAGAGCGTATGTAAAGATAAATATAAAGTGAATATTGAAGTCAACACTCAGTGTTGACTTCAATGATCACTATATATATATATATATATATATATATATATATATATATAAAATAAATATATGGATATAGATCCGACAGTATGAAGAAAAATATACGGAAAAAACAAACAAAAATCTTAATATGCAATTATGCTTTTTTGATGTTAATATAATGTCAACGTCGGACGTTTCGGTCTAGTAGACCATCTTCAGGACATATTCATAAAATATAATTAACATTAGACTATATTCAATTCAACATGAAAAAGACGATGGACACAAGAGCAAGACTAATCCAAACAGATAACTGAAATTGTTTATAAGATCAGCGTTCCGTTTTAATATGATCACGTCGCCGTCACGTGGGCGATGTTGTGAAAACGTATTCGAAGATAATTTCAAAATTTTAGATAAGCTCGATTGAACGATTTTCTCATGTTGAATTGAATATAGTCTAATGTTAATTATGTTTTATGAATATGTCCTGAAGATGGTCTATTAGACTGAAACCTCCGACGTTTACATTATATTACATTAAAACAGCATAATTTCATATTAAGATTTTTTGTTTGTTTTTCCGTATATTTTTCATATATATATATATATATATATATATATATATATATATATATATGTGTGTGTGTGTGTGTGTGTTCTTAGCAATGGAGGAATAGAAAACGCTATTTTCATACTGTTAACGACGTGACAATAACTGACGTTATTTTCAGTTAACAATATAAAAATAGCGTTCTCTATTTCCACCAGTTGCTAAGAATATATATATATATATATATATATATATATATATATATATATATATATATATATATATATATATCTCATCTATAAGAGTTGCATATATATATATATATATATATATATATATATATATATATATATATATATATATTGCATAGTCACATGTCTTTATTGCATTTGTACTTTTTCAGTTCTCAACATAAAAAACCGACATTTGTATGGTTCCTGTTCTGAAAGTTCTTCAGCTCTTGCCTTCTTTACAGCAAAGAGCCATTCTTTTAATGAGCAGAAACAATCCAGCGCGACCAGAAATACCAAATTGATATTTCTATTACTAATCCGACAGAATTCTCCTCTCAACCCATAAAATCTTGGCCCCTGCTGTTCCCCCACCACCACGACGCTTACTTCCTCCTGCTACTTGCCAATCACTTACCACTACACCCCCACTCTTCTGGTCCTTACATTGTGGAAGATAATTGTTACTATGATTATTCGATCAATGCGGCTAAAGATTTATGGTAACTGGGTCTAGAGAATCAAAGACTATACTTGTCAGAAACTGGTCATCCTTCCAAACAAATGGCGCCAAGCAAACTCTGGCCAGGCGAAGCGAACATGGATTTCTACTCGTCTTCGGGTTAAACCGAAACCCAGATCAATAAAATGCGAGACGATATGAAAACAATATTTAAAAACAGACACACAAGATTAAAAAGGAATCAATAACCTCACAGATGATCAATGTGCAAATTGTAAATAAAATTCTAGCCGTCACAGTAAACAAATAACAATGTATTAATTAATTTTCATTGCTTTTAGATTCTGACAGTTGAGCAATCATTTGACGGAATATTAATTTACAGAATTTAGTGTTGAGTATAAAACTAAACAAGAAAAATTCCGAATAACAACTCTCAATCGAGAGGTTCTCAAATATTTCATAGCCTCAGAAAGCTTTTGTCTTTTCTCTGTGAATATTGCATAAAAAGGAGGCATCGTTGAGTAATGGATAGCGGCTCGGATTGAGAGCAGAGTTCAAATTCCAGTCAAATCCATTCATTTATGTACTAATACCCTTAGGGAAGGTACGAATCCTCTTCTCCCCCCCCCCCCAGCTATGGATTGCAGCTGGTTTACCACAGAAAGAAATGGCAACCTACAGTGGGGAAAAAAATCTGCCTCGCCGAAAGATACATGATCGCCTAAACATGTATAACGCATGGCATATAACTGACTGACGAGCCAGGAAAAATTCACAACAGCTGACCGACGAGAAGTTATCAAATACTGGTAAGCCTTTGAGTTTATACTGCATTGGTTTTAATATTTTGATCATGGTTCTCCACAACTTCCTATCTTTGGAGCTCTAAGTAAATCTGATGTTTGGCCATTTTGATAGATATCCTTTTTAATTCTAAGTAATTTTGTCTCCTTACGAACCAGAAAAATTACGAATAACAACTTTCTTTTGTAGTTCTAAGTAATTTTAACTCCTTACTAGCCAGGAAGAATTCACAACAGCTTACACAGGAGAAGCTCTCAAATACTGGTGAGTTTATACTACATTAGAAGCATTTGGTTTTAATTTTTTGTTCATGGCTCTCCACAACTTTCTATCTTTGTAGCTCTGAGTAAATCTGATGTTTGGTCATTTTGTTAGATTAGGGGAAGTTGGTTCGGTTGAGAACTTTTCAGTACCCCAACTTTTATTTAATGGTTTATCGTTTAATTCTTTCAACAAAGTTTTTTTTCTCCCAATTATCAATAATGACAATATGTCACTTTTAAGAAAATACCTATAGAAACAGTTGAAAACCAATGCAGCATATCCTCAAAAAACATCTGTCAAATTTACAAACCACAGAATAAAATTTACCCAATATTTTCAGATTAATAATTTCAGGAATTAACATAGAAAAAAAAATCCATACAATCTTTAGCAAATTAATAAATTGAAATTCAAAATTTTCAAGACACTTTTTACACAAATTAAAAAAAAAAGAAAAGAAAAAGGAAGACATTTTGTATTGACAAAATTGAAATGATATCAGTAAACCTTTTGAAAATTTTCCCTTTTTATTCTCTTCCAAAATGTCCCATCTTTGGAAATTGCATCATGGAAAGAAACCAATACATATTGCAATCAAATCATTTAACTTTGACAGCTCTGCCTGTTTCTCTTTGAGACGTGAATTCTCCAAGGAAGTAATTTTTCGAGGCAGCTTTTGGATTGAAAAATTTAAGACATTTCCTTGCCAATATTTCAAATAAAACTTCTCCATTTTTCCTTTGAGTTTTGTTTCTGATTATCAGTAAATGTTGGGGCTAAATTGGAAAATTTAAGATCAATTTTCAACATAATTTCAACCATTTCAATATTAAAACGGTGACCGATGCAGAAGCTGCTCTTTGACGTTTAATGTGCAACCTGAAGAAATATATTGACCCATTTCAACATATTAAACGAAGGAGGTTCCTTTAGTAATATGGAAGAATATGGGATTAAAAAATACCATTAAATGGTTCAAACATACTACCACAGAATTTATATATGGTTTTGAAAATGACTGTACCTTTTTCATCCAACACTTCTCCAGAAAGATTCTTTGGAAGGATAATAAGCAAAACGGAGAAAATGAAAAGGTAAACACTAGGGTGTGTGTGTGTATATATATATATATATATAATTATTTATTTAAAAATATGATTCCAACGCTACATAAGAGTTCTCATGTTTCAAAACAAGAGCCGAAAACTTCAATTATTTGAATTAAATTGAATTAAAGTACCAAGCTCTGTTCCATCTTCAAGCGAAATTTTTTTTGGAATAACTTATTCTTGAAATTTACGCGTTTTATAAGCATATTCATTATTGAAATTAAAATTACTACGGTAACGGCTAGAGCAATTGTTTAAAGAAAAGGGGCGTAAGGGTTAATAATTTGTATCAATATCTCAGTTACATTCAAAGACGTCAAGTCAGGGTAAGGTTGGGGTGTCTAAATTTAAAGCGAAAGATGACATCGTCTAGTCTGGTTAAGTGTCTATGGAGATTTATTTATTTTTTATTTTATTTTTAATGAAAGGGTTTTGTGTGTATATATATATATATATATATATATATATATATATAAAACTGTCATAATTCGCTAACATTTGTTTTTTTGACGATTTCATAAACGGTTATTTTTTTTTTTTAGACTACGGAATTTAAAAATTATTTTATTGTTTGTTTGTTTTAATGCTAATTATTCAATGCGAAAATTTGATGATGTCGGCAAAAAACCGTTAACTCATGTCTATTGTTTAATAGATGTTTATTATTTAGAAACTTACTAATGTGTAGTTTTTCATGTAGGCATCAAGGGCATGGGTCATCCCAAGTTTTACAAGTTCTAGTTTTGTTTATAATTTTCCATTTTACTTTTGGTGTTTTATTCATTTCCTTACTCGATGAATTACATAATTATATATATATATATATATATATATATATAATTATCTAATTCATCGAGTCTAGAAGGAACCTCAACAGAATGCCGTTACGTCCCATATTTGGGACTCATCAACAGTACGCATCCACTACCGAGAATTGAAACCCGGACAGTTACGTCATCAGGCAAACGTCATACCAACTGTACCAACAGGCCTCGGTGACGAATAGGTAGCGAATCCGACTGGATATAGCGCCGCTCGATCACATATTCCATGGTGGAACTCATCTGAAATTCTCTTTTACCCAGAGGACTGTGCCCCCTAAGAGCCACGACTACTATTCCCAAGCATCTCCATCCAGAACATTAGAAGCCGGTTCAAGCAAGGATATACAAGTGATAGAAATTAGGAGGATTTGAGATAATTAAAATCAAATAATTCATCGGGTCTAGAAGAATCCTCAATGCAGAACGCACTGGACGGCCGTTTCGAGTTGGATTTGTTACCTCTTCGTCACCGAGGACCGTTGAAACAGTTGGTAATGACGTTTGCCTGATAACTGTCCGGGTTTCAATTCTCGGTAGTGGATACGCACTGCTGATAAGTACCAAATATAGGATGAAACGGCCGCCCAGTCTTTCTGTATTCTGCTGAGGTTTCTTCTAGACTCGATAAATTACTTAATTATAATTATCACAAATTCTCCTAATTTCTATCACATATATATATATATATATAAGCAAGGATATACAACATATCTATATATTACATCAAACCATATATATATATATATATATATATATATATAAAATTATTTATTTAAAAATTATAACATTTATATTATAAAATCACTACAAAAATAGCTATTTTGTTTCAACACCTCCGGTGTCTTATCAAGATGATGTTGAATGTAAAATAAATGGTTTTAAAAGTTTCAAATTAATTAACGATCCTTCGTAAATGAAACGCTTTTAAAAAGCTAGAATTACCAATCAAAAATACAAATATAGGAGATTGGTCATTCTAGCTTTTGTAAAAGCGTTAAAAACTTTTGATTTTATAACATATTTATGTTATAATTTTTAAATAAATAATTATATCTGCTGTACTCTGTATTGAGCACTCTTTTAAGAATAGTAATTGTTGGTTATTGGAATTCATTTCATATACACCAATCATATACTTGGGGATATATATATATATATATATATATATATATATATATGCAACTGTTTTGCATTTAAAAGCATAATGAAAAAAATATGGTAATGGATAATGTGGCCTTGTTAGGGTCAGAAATAATGACACGAGAGGAATTGAGTTAAACAAATATATTAACAGTAATATAAACATACAACCGATTGTTCACCAAGAATGTTCGGTGACTGTCAGAACTGACTGCTGGAAACTTCCCTCTCCCAAAAGGCAGTACCTGCTCCTATTTATAGCCGAGAGACTCCATGTGTGTCTGGGCAAATTACCATAACAGATAACAAATTCTTGAAATAGTAAAATTTTGAAGTCAGTTTGTCAATAAGAACTTGGGGAGATTAGGTATTTCTGTAAATTTGATCTTTAAAAGTAAATGCTCACAAATTCGTAAAAGCTATGAATCTAATTTTTTGTGTCAATATATATTACATCAAAACCCAGCCTTTGCATTTGGTGCTTTGAGGATTTTCTAAAGAAAAGATCAAAATCAACCTGCCCTAATTGCTACAATCACTTGTCTGTACTCATTTTTGTTTTAACTTTGTGAACTTTTTAACTTAATACTGTAGCTTTGCCTACTTTTGACTTGCATATACATTGTTTGCTTCGTATTATTTTTCCCTGTTTATTTTCTTCCTGATTTATTGTTTATTTGGAATTTTTTTCAATTACACTTAACCATGGCCAATTACACCAGACTCCATATCAAAAATTCAAACATCACGTGACCATGCTTGATAAAACATTATATTTAAGGCAATCAAGATGGAGGAACAGTCCAGAATTTCCAGACGATATTTTGTAGGCCGAAGAAAATTTTGGAAAAAACCTGAACTGATAGATGGACTTCAAAACAGAAAATTAAAAAAAAAAAATCTCACTTACCTTGTCCAGTTGGTATTGGAGGTAGTTTACTACTGATAGGAGTACGGCAATTGACAGATTTTCTTGTAGTTTTAGCGGGTGTGCTCAGGGTTAGATTACGCCCAGGAGCAGTGAATGCACATTCGTAACGGCCCCTCACCTGAGGAAGGTTCATAACCTGCATTGTGATCTGTAAATTAAAAAGAAACAGGTTTTCCTTATAAGAAGGTTGAGTTAAAATTTTGGCAAAGTATGTATTTGATATAAACATTGCTAGCCATTATTTTTGATTTTTGACAAGTATTTACTTTCATCTTCATCTTTTATTAGATGAAGCATTGTCAGCCATTATTATTAATTTTTGACTAGTATTTACTTTCATCTTCATTTTTATTAGATGAAGCAACATTTCATTATCCTTCTGTTATCACAATGTGATACACTTAACAAAAATGATAAAAATATAATAAAAAAAACCTAAATGGAATTCAATAGACTATAAATCTAAAAACATATTTAAAAAAAAATTAAATTTAAAGATTAAAACATCTTGATAATAGATGATCTACCAAGAAAAATGAAATGTAAGAACCTGGATGTAAAATTACTGTTGATGATATAGCAATTAAAGCACTTTCTATATAATTTTGTGTCAGTGAATTGCTTTCTCTTTTATTCAGAGTAGGATTTTTTAAAGTCAAAATTATGGTTAGACTCATTGCAATGAGTAACTGATGTGTTTAATGTGTTGTTATGTAAAACATTCTTTTTGTGTTCATGTAATCTTTTATTTAAATTCCTCAAGGTAGGATATTTAATATTGATTACAATAGAAAAACAAAATGAAAAGGAAACTAATGGAAATCAGCTAGAATATATATATAGAAATATATATATTAAAAAAAAAATTTTAATTTAAAATTTTCAATGTCCCCTCTCCTTCACATATATATGGAATCACATCAACATAAATACTGCTTTAGTACAATCAGGTTCTAAAGGACAAAAGATGTCACATGAAAACATTTTCCAATCTGCTTGCCCTGCCAATTAAAGATGCTCTAGAGGTGTATGACCTCTGGTAATATCAAAATATGGTAAAAGAAAGCTGTGGAGAGCCATCAAATTTTAAGCAGAGTAATACTAACCACTTCTGTCTGAGATGGATCTTTTCGGATCTGCACTTGAGATGGAGTATGGTTAGTGATAGCTGAACAATTCTGCCCAGTGTAGGGTAACCATCGAAGGTCTTGATCAGCTTCGCGACAATCTGTTCGCAAAGAGCATCTAAAAAAAATAAAAAATAAAAAAATAAAATTAGAATATGATAATTTACAATACAGAATTAGGCAAAATATACAATCCAGATATGTAAAATATTTACATGCATACATAGAAATATTTTGTATTTTTTAATCTTGGTTTCAGTCACTTTCCCTCTGTCAAGACATATCTTCAAACTACCTTTTCTATAAATATTTTCATGGAAATTGTTCTGATGATAAGATTTTGTGAATTAGATTGGTGGCAGTTATTTTAGCAATGAAATGAAAATGCATTGCCCAATGATTTTTATTATAAAAATGCATTGGCGAATCATTTTTGCTATGAAAATGCACTGGCCAATGATTTTTGCTATGAAAATGCATTGGCCAATGATTTTTACTATGAAAATGCATTGGAAATGATTTTTACTATGAAAATGCATTGACCAATGATTTTTACTATGAAAATGAATTGACCAATAATTTCTACTATGAAAATGAATTGACCAATAATTTCTACTATGAAAATGCATTGGCCAGTGATTTTTACTATGAAAATGCATTGGCCAATGATTTTTATTATGAAAATGCATTGGCCAATGATTTTTGCTATGAAAATGCATTGGCCAATGATTTTTGCTATGAAAATGCATTGGCCAATGATTTTTATTATGAAAATGCATTGGCCAATGATTTTTACTATGAAAATGCATTGGCCAGTGATTTTTACTATGAAAATGCATTGGCCAATGATTTTTACTATGAAAATGCATTGGCCAATGATTTTTATTATGAAAATGCATTGGCCAGTGATTTTAGGTTAGGTTGCTTGATTTTATGATGTGCCAATCTTTGTGTTATTTAATGGCAGATTTTGAATGAGGCACACAGTAAGGTTCAAACTCGCTATTCAGTAGTAGTTTTAGTAATAATAGCCGACCAGGCTATCTTTTGTAACCATTATACCACATCCAAGCACCTTAATGTGAATTGAATGAAGAATCTTTGGAAACCTTGTGCTTACATCATCATGGAAACAAAGAAGCAATTTGATTTTCAAAAAAATCTTGGATGATTAGGTGAGAATTCTTGAGATGAGGAATTAGCAATTATAAAACCCCTTCCATTCAAACCAGCATGTTCATCTTGGTTGTCATACTCGCAAAATTCCGGCCAGTGTAACCTCAAGCTATGGTTGGGTGTCTGTCATGCTTGGGAAATCTCTTGGAATTTTGTACGATTCCCTTCATGGCAATAGGTTATTCTCAATTCTCTTACGATGCTATGGGGATATCTCATTAAATTAATTCTTTCTATTTTCTTTGCCTTTAGACCGATTGTCCATTGCCTTCACTGAATCAGATATATGACTTTTCCACACTACAGAACTTGCGGATTGAACACATGACTGCCTGATTAAATTCATAACTTGATATGTGTTCTTTGTCTTTAATGCATCAAGTCCCTTCAGGACATGGGCAATCCAGGCTCTCCATGAATTCTTATCCCTGGTAGTATTAAGAAGTGTCTGACCCCTTAATACTCCCCACCCATTGTTCATATTGTACCATTCCTTTGTGCAAGCTCATTAGGAACACTATAGTTCAAAAGTCTGAAGCCACCCCCAGAATTAGCAGGGGTGGAACTTGACAGAAGTGTGAAGAAAAAAAAAAAAACGAAAGAAAAGAATGAGGTCTTAGGATTATTGAAAAAAAAAACATGGAATCAATTATGAAATTTATATGTTTATTCAACATAATATATACATTAGACATAAATATTTTTTTAAACATAATACGGCTAAATTATTTAGCCAAAATTGACAGAATTAAAATATATGCCTATATATATATATATATATATATATATATGTGTGTGTGTGTATATATATATATATATATATATATATATATATATATGTGTGTGTGTATATATATATATGTGTGTGTGTGTATATATATATATATATATATGTGTGTGTGTGTGTGTATATATATATATATATATATGTGTGTGTGTGTGTATATATATATATATATATATATATATATATATATGTATATATATATATATATATATATATATATATATATATATATATATATATATATATATATATATATATATATATATTCTATAATTCAAAAGTTTTAAGCCACTCGCAGTATTAGCATGGGCTGAACTTGACAGAAAGTTAGAACCTTACATCCCAAAAATGAAAAAAGAGCTCTTAGAGTCATTGAAAAAAGAATGGAATCAATTATTACACTTATTACTTTGAGAAACTTTTGCAATGAATGCCAAAAATTTGTGCTGCAGTAATCAAAGCTAAAGGAGGATATTTTGACAAGAGCAAAATTTAATCATAAAATTCTTTTTTTTCTTTTTGTCATAATAAAATTTCTAAATAAAAGATCATGACTCACTTTAAATAAGAGAAAATTATTATACATAGTTAAAAAAAAAAAAAAGCCTAGAATTCATGAATTTAAGTGCAGTATTTAAGTATTGACAGCAAGGTATCAATGTATTACAAATAATTAAATCTTGTCTTAGTGGCTTTATTGCCTTGCTTGGGATGAAATGATTAAAAAAATAAAGGCACAAAAAAAGCATGTAAATAGCATCAATGGTTATAATACCTCATCTCAGCGATATAGACAGATCTTGAAGGAAACATTGCAAAAAAGATGAGGACAATAGTAAATAGCATAAATAGTTACAATAACTCATCTCCAAAAGATAGACAAAATATACTGCCACAGATACTGACATAGGCGGTCATGGTTCTCCACAACTTCCTGTCCTTTGTAGCTCTTAGTAAATTTTTGTCCTGTCAACGATGATCTTCAAAAATTTAAATGCAAAATTGTCAGATTACATCTTCTCAAATCCTGTTTTTCTTTTTTATTTTCTTTCCACATTTTCTTTGTAAATATATAAAATTTTCTGTTCTTACATCATACACAAGAATAAAGAAGATACAGCCAACTAGAAAGAAAGTCTGATTTGCATATTTTCTTGTTTACATGTTTCAGTATTTGATGCCGATTCAAATCTGTCATTAAAACGGCAGTTCCTATGAAGCTTGCATCACAATGAATAGGCAGATTTTACAAGTGGTAATGCCAATAAAGCCCAGGTCAATACATTGAATACTTCCATCGTAGGAGATGCCCCAGTCGCTCGCTCTGAGTAAAAACAGTGTTCCATTGTATATAATCTCTAGGTCCTTTTAGAGAAGTTGGCCATTTTCGTTTGATGATTGAACATTAGCCATTGTCAGTCATAGCAAATATATACTGTTTACGATTTAGAGTAAAGATGACATCATCAAAACAGAAAAGTGACAGGGAGAAAGAAAAGTGTACGTGTGTGTGTATATATATATGACTGTGCATATACATAAATATATATATATGCATGTATGTATGTGTGTGTGTGTGTGTGTGTGTGTGCATGAGTTCATACTCAACACCTGAAAATTGCATAGTCCATGAAACGCAGTCATACAAGTGGTGAGGGATAAGATGTATATTTATTAATATATATTAATAGTTCTGTTGTATTACATTAAGCACTGTTATATTAACACCAGTGCTAAATGTGTGATTTTATATATATATATATATATATATATATATATATATATACACACACATACATACATATATTCATATATATATATATATCCACACATACACAAATGCTGCAATGTATATTATATATACAATAGCAAGTGCTGAAAAATAAGTGTGTGTGTATGTATATATATGATTGTAGTATGTATAATACAAAAAAACACAGGAATTTAACTATACAGTTCAATTATGTTGGATTAATTAATGACAAATCCATTCATATATATATATATATATATATATATATATATATATATATATATACACACACACACTGCACAGACTTGTGCTAAAAATGCTGCCCCCTGGACCCACCCATTCCACACAATCTGCTGAACTAATCTTACTTTTTAAGGATGGTCTGCTTGCTTCAGCTGAGACCTATTCAGCGCAAGCGTGCACACACACACACACAATATATATATATATATATATATACACCAATGCATTTAATGAAACATTATAGGTATGGGAGAAGTTATGCTGTGAAAAATAAAATCCCTTCGTGCAAATCAATCGCCTGGTTCAGGGTCTGTGGAGCATGCCTTCTCAACACTGTGGCATTTTTTCAATGCATTATATCAATATTAACAGATGAAAACAAGCCTTGCAGCAATGAACAAGAGGATTTGTCATCTATTTTCTTCTTCAGCTCAAAACCCTGTAATGAACTCTTCCTTCTTAATATGTTCAGTTTTATCTTCTTTTGAGCTGTCAAAATTGTGAGGCGTAGCCTTCCCAATAAACAGAAGCCCTTGAGATATAAATAACAGGATTGTATATTTGTTCAGAGCATATGGGTGCATATATATTATTATTATTATATTTTTATTATAAGATTTTATAATAAAAACATTTTGAAATCACTACACAAAAGCTTTCATGTTTCAATACTTTGATTGTACTTCTTCAGGTGATGGTAGGTAACTGGTTGTAAAATGATTTCTTAGAGAAATTTAAAAACAAATTGTTAGCTCTTTTCATAAGATCAGAAATTAAAAATAGTTACTGTGGGTATGTCTTGATTAAATGCTATGAACTGTGGATTTTACTCCATTTGTTCTTTCTTTCATTTTATATATATATATATATATATATATATATATATTAATCATTTCAGCCCAAGCAAAGCAATAAAACCATGAAGACACAGGAATAGGAGAAAAGACATTATTAAGGCGAAAGAACAGTAAAAGAATTAAGACAGAAGATAACGATTACTTCTAAATTTTAGAAGATCAAATTTGTAGAAATATTGTTTGTATTGTTGTCTTGAGGGATTCAACAGTTTTCTTTTGATTTCTTGATATATTTGTTGGTTATGTTGGTTTGGGAAAGTAGTGATTCTGTTAGGAAAGGTGATATTGGGAAAAAAACTGGGTGTATGTCTATTTTAGTTTTAAGTCCACTAATTAATTTCTTGATGGCTGTAGAAAATTGATTAAGAGAAATACCAAAATTTTCTTTCAAATAATTTTTATTTTCCCAAGTACATTGAATGTCATCTTTGGGGCTTGCATATCTATGGTTGTGTTATGTTTTAACACCATAAATTCAAAATATTTTTGTTTACCTCTATGCAAGGAAGGTAACTTATGTGATTTTTTTTTTTAATTTTTTAAAAGTTCTTTTAATTATTTTAATTTATTATTATTATTTTGTGCTTGGGAAAATTATTTGAAAGAAAATTTTGGAATTTTTCTTAATTCTTTCGATTACTTCAATTCCAAACAAAATGGTTTCCCCCCTTCAAAGTAATTGCCCTCCAGTCTCATGCACTTTTCCATCCTTCTCTGCCATGTTTCTATGCACTGTTGGGTGGATTATTCTTGGATGCCCCTCATCTCCATTGTTACGGCCATCATAATGGTTTCCACACCTTCGAAATGGGTTTGCTGAATGATCTTGAGTTTGGGGAAAAGATAAACATCACACAGAGCATGATCAAGTGAATAGGGAGGTTGATCCAGTACAGTGATGTTCTTCTCAGCCAGAAACTACCAGATACTCAGGGTGTTTTGAGCAGGTGCATGGTCATGGTGAAGCAACCCTGATTTGTCCTGCCGCAAAAGCATGGGAAAAAAAAAAAAAAAAAAAAAGACAATGGCTACAGAAAGCTAAGATTACAATTATATACTCCCAAAATATGTTAGATGATAAAAATCCTCTTATCCATCTTTTTGCCCAGAGCACACAGTCCTGTTACTTTTTCAGACAAACCTTGTATATAGCAATTTAGAATCTTATCCAATATTAAATCCACTTCTGAATATTGGAAAATGCTTACTGTTGAATCAAGCTTTCATTTTAAAAAATGAATTTGCAAACAGATCGGCAACAAAGTCTTCAAAAGAAACGAAAAATCTTTGAAGTCTGTTGTAAAAAAAAGTTTGTTGACTCTTTTAAACATAAACAACCTCGATGACTACCTGCATATGACATTTACGAAGGACCCATCCTCTGTCAAAAAGAAATGATTGGTTTAGTTATTCAGTGGCATATCAACACCTCTATGGGTTATTTAATTCTGGAATCTAAATATTTTGAACACAATTTAATGCCTTTAACTACGTTTATTTTGTACATAATTTTATCCTCAAATGAATGTTTTATAGATATATATTTTGTAGTTGATCAATTACAGGTTTTGTTTCATTGATTTTGTTTAGTGGTATATCAACACCTATATGGGTTATTTAATGATGTAATGTAAATATTTTTAATGTAATTTTATGCTTTCAGAGTAAATGTATGCTTTATAGATATATATTTTTGTTAAGCTATTTTAGGCTTGGTTTT
>CAHIKZ030005589.1:907500-947500 GCA_903632075.3 Acanthosepion pharaonis | reverse complement strand
GTATAGTGGAATAATGGATAGCGGCTCGGATTCAGGAATCGCAGAACCGAGTTCAAATTCCAGTTGAATCCATTACATTCACTTATATGCTAATAACCTTAGAAAAGATATAAATCCTATTCCTCTCCCTTCAGCTATGGGTAAAAAGTAAGACAGACCAGGTTCTATAGCCTTTGGATGGCAACAGATCAACCATAGAATCAGATTGAGGAATCGGAGAGCCGAGTTCTAATTCCAGTCAGATGCATTACATTCACTTACATGCTAATACGCTTAGGAAATGTATAAATCCTATTCTTCTCCCACCAGATATGGGTAAATAGCAGGGCAAACCGGGTTCTATAGTCTTGGATGGCAACTGGTCTACTGTAGAAAGAAAAGGCTGAGAGTGACTGATGTCGAGATGCCAAGTCAAGACCGATTACATTGGAGATCCTTCTTTGGATTTTGTCAAGAACCTCGAGATGAATAGCAGGGGCACCAGACCAGATATGGCAACAGTATTCAATGCATGGATAAATGATAGATTTGTAAATGTGCAAGACGGACTCTGACGAGAAAAACCTTCTGGCACAACACAAGGAACCAACTTTCCTTGCAGTAGATGCAGCTTGAGGCCGAGAAGGCACAGTGTGTTGCTCACCAGAAATCTCAAAGCAACCATGCAGAAAAGTTTCTGTGCAGTGGTTAAATCAGAGCAGTTTTGGTTTGGATGTGTTCACCCTCAAAGTATAGGAAGTTGTGGAGGGCCATGAAAACTGTTATGCTATCTGCACACAGTTCATTACTTTGTCAGGACAATGAATAGACACTGCTTATTTTAATTCAGATGAAAGTTCAACCTCACAATAGAAAGAAATGCCTGCTCGTTAATTGAAATCAGTGACATTCTCATCAAACAAAAGTGGATTTAGTTGACGTCGAGAGTAAGATCATTTATTCTAAGATATTGCTTGGTTGAAAGCAAGAACTCATGTCAGAGGCATGTAATTAACATTATTAGACATTGACTTGTCCAAACAAGTGTTCACTTCTTCACTTTGAAAGATACAGCATTTAGAAACTTATTTCCATTTGAATTTCTCAGATCAGGAATTATTATTTTCATTATTATACACTGATTTATTCAATCTGTTATCGTTGTTTTAGTTGTTTTAGAAAAAGGGAAAAACAAAGAAACCATAGGAAAGAAAAAAGAAAAGGAAAAAAAGAGGGGAAAAGGAAAAGAGAGAGAGGAAAAGGAAAAGAGAGAGGGTAAAAGAGAGAGAGAGAGAGAGAGGAAAAGGAAAAGAAAGAAAGAGGGGAAAGGAAAAGAGAGAGAGAGAGGAAAGGAAAAGAAAGAGAGAGAGGAAAAAGAAAAAGAAAGAGAGAGAGGAAAAAGAAAAAGAAAGAGGGTAAAAGAAAGAGAGGAAAACGAAAAGAGAGGAAAAGGGAAAGAGAGAGAGGAAAAGGAAAAGAGAGAGAGGAAAAGGAAAAGAGAGAGAGGAAAAGGAAAAGAGAGAGAGGAAAAGGAAAAGAGAGAGAGGAAAAGGAAAAGAGAGAGAGAGAGAGGAAAAGGAAAAGAAAGAGAGAGAGAGAGAGGAAAAGGAAAAGAAAGAGAGAGAGAGGAAAAGGAAAAGAAAGAGAGAGAGGAAAAGGAAAAGTAAAGGAAAAAGAAGAAAATGGGAAAAAGAAGGAAGTAAAATGGGAAAAAAAAAGAAAAAAGAAAAAATCCGAAAAGGAAAGGAAAAAGAAAAAGACAGAAAAACGGAAAAGAAAAAGGTGGAAAAGTAAAAGAAAGAAAATGAAAGAAAAATGGAGAAAAAATGGGAAATTAATGGAAAAGTGAGAGAGAAAAAGAAAAAGAAAAAAGAGGAAAAGAAAATAGAAAGGGCAAAAGAAAGAAAAAAGAAAAAGAGAGAAACACAAAAGAAAGGGAGGCAATAGAAAGAAGAAGCCATAGGAAAGAAAAAAGAAAAAGGAAAAGAGGAAAAAGAAAAAGGCAAAGAAAAGAAAAAGAAAGAAAAAAGGAAAGGCAAAAGTGAAGGAAAAAGAAAGAAAATAGGAAAAGAAAAAAGAAAGAAAAATGGAAGAAAGAAAAATGGAAAGAAAGAAAAAAGCAGTAAAAGAAAGAAGAAAAAGGGGTAAAGAGAAAAAAGGAAAAAATGGAAAAGAAAGAAAAAGGGAAAAGCCAAAAAAGAAATAAAAGACCTGACCCCACACCTAACAATTGAAACCATCTGAATCCAGCCGCAGGAAAATAACTGCCATAATTTTTATTTGCTAACAGCATTTTCTTAAGTGACCGCAGACCAATCCAAGACCATGCACAGCTTCAGTTCAGCAAGAATTACGATGCATGCATTATAAGAATTTTATTAACGTATTCTCGTATGGGCTCACGGTAGGGGACTCTTAACAACAACTTCATTTGAATAAAATGGTAGGCGAATGCCATTGTTGAAAAAGAAGCCCTAACACAGGCAAGGGCCTACAAGTAATTGGGCAGGCTATCAAATAACGACAAGGACATCTGAAGTGAATTGCTTCGATGATCATCATCAGTATTTTCCTCTTATCACAAACCAGTGCTTGCCTTCATTGTATCGAAGATAGCAATTGATAAATCGAAATTTCATAGCGAGATGCCCTTAAACATGCACATGCCAGCTATTCATTTGCAATGAATACTTTCAAATATATCTTTACAACTGGAGGCTCTCCTTACTGGAAAGCAACCATAATTCTATAGGGAGGTGGAATTGTTAAGGGAACTGGATATCTCTTATTCAGTCTTGCCAAAATCCTGATGTCACAGAAACAACGAGTTACATCCCGATTTGGTCTTAGTTTAGAATTTTTGGCTTATTTAATTATTGGTATGACATGTTGTATAAAACCATTTTAGAAGACGTGCAGAGAACTGAGGGGTACTTGATAATGCCTATTTCCTCCCCAGGTACCCTTCTTTGATACATGGGCACTTGGACGAGTGGTTAGACTGTTTGTTCTCCAAATATGACTCCCACTTTTGAATCTCATGATGGTCAATTTATCAGGAAGGTGATTTTTTCATAGTATAAGCCTGGGGAGGTGATCCTAGTGTGTGGCACCTTTGGAAAGTACTGGGAAACCATACCACAGTTGACCCAAGCCATGTGAGTGAAATTGGGTAGACGGAACCCTTCGGAAGCTGTCAATGGTTATGCTAGCACAATGTCACAAGTCATCGTGACTGAGGGTTTGAGTGTACTGGCCTTTTTTAGACTGTTCATAACACCAGATAATGTGCTCTTTTCCAGAAATTGTAACTAAGGTTTGCCCAGCATAGTTGCAATGTAAATGACAGGGGCATCTGTGGGTGTTGAACAAACACAAATGTGCCTGGGCAGGTTTCTACCACAGGGATTAGCTAGCCGCTTTAGTAGACAGGCATACATGGATATAAGTGGCTAGCTATTACTACTCTTGTTTGTTTGATTGGTGTTTTACAGGTTATCAACCCTTTGCTGGTTATTTAAAGCCACTTTGTGGCCACAATAGTTTCAAAACATTTATATTCCAGAGATTGCAAATAAATCTAAAAGACATGCCTGTGTAGCTAATCAGTATTTCATTGTTTGATCGGTTCATTTTTTACAGCTTACAAAAAAAGAAGAAATTATAATGTGGATATAAAGTGGGGGATCAATTCTACATAATCAATATGTAAACTGATCCTTCACTTTGTGGCCAGAGTAGTTTCTATACATTCATATTCCAGAGATTGTAAATAAATGTAAAAGACATGGCTTTGTAACTAATCAGTATTTCCTTGATTGATTGGTTCGTTTTCCATGGCTTATCAGCAAACAAGAAATTATAATGTGGATATAAAGTGGGGGATCAATTTTACATAACAATCAATATATAAACTGATCCCTCACTTTTTGACCAGTGTAGTTTCTATACGTTTACATTCCAGAGACTAAATAAATCTGAAAGTCATGCCTGTGTAGCTAATTATTATTTCATTGATTGATTGGTTTCTTTTCTATGGCTCATCAACAAAGAAATTATAATGTGGATATAAAGTGGGGGATCAATCAATCTCTTTATCTTGACCTATATAAGCTTTAATAATCATCCAGGGAGATAATTCCATTTTATATCTAAAGGTTTCTTTTTAATCTTTTTTTTTTTTCCTCTCTCTCATTTCTTAAATGTTTCTAGGTAGATGACATCTTGCTTTTTATTTTTAAATTTATTTACTTTTTCCTTCTATCCGCACACTTCTTCATCACCATACACTTGCTCAATTTCAAGAATTCTCCCACCCCTCCTCTGCATCTCCTCGCTGTCACCTGTAGACCTGCCTGCTCTATATCCTCTCAAATCGAGTCACCGTTCTGAAAATGTATTCACGTCTGAGTGAATAATGCCATCGTTCCCTTTTGACAGCCGATTATGGAACATCCTGATAATGAGAACGTTCTGTTTTTAAATAGAAGAAATGCCTTACAGTTGCCGAACTAAGAAATCCAATAAACTTCTTTCTTATCAGTTATCTCATCAACGAACAAGTTTTATGACAACATTTCAGTTTCTCAAACCCAACACACAATCTCTTTTTTTTGATTCTTTTTTCAATTTTCTTTTAGTTCAATTAGTTTTATCGATAGGAGAATGCTATCAAGGTTACATTTTTTTTTTCTCCCTCGCTGGATTCATCCGATAACTTTTTCTCCAACCTGTATCTTGACTTCATTTAACTATTTTTACCTTTTTGAAAATTGACAATATCTGCATGAATAATTTTATATTATTCTTATCGGTTTTATCTTACAAAACTATTATAAAAGTCAACTAGTTAGCCAAATACAGATGTTATGATAGAGCAATCTGAAGTAATTAATCAAATAAGACCAAAGGGAGATAACCAGTTAAATTCTAATTACATCATATACTTGCGAACCATGCAACTAATTTGAAGCTAATTTTCAGGGGGTCATATCATACACAAGATATATTAGCATATGTACTGCTGGCCATGGCTACACCACTGACCAAACTATATATCCAATTACTGTAGTCAAATTGACTTCAAAATTAGGACTTCAAAAGTTGTATGATACACGAATATATATGGTAATTAAAAGAAATCCTTATAGATAATCAAAGGAAGAGATGGTAAAAAGTGGGTGATCAATTTTGTATTGTTCTTTAGTATTAAACAGATCTCCCATTTCCTGGCCATGGTAGATCCATAGATGAAATTCCAAAACTTCCTTATACATAATCACATGAAAGGATATTAGAAAGTAAGGGATCAGTTCTGTATTGTTCTTTAGTATTAAACATGTCCCCCATTTCTTGGCCACTGTATATACTACCCATTTCTATAATCTAGACAGGATTGAAGTAACTTCCAAAAAAAATTCTCTATAGGTTGGTTTGGTATATATACCGTATATACTCATGTATAATGCAACTTTTGAAAACCTAATTTAGTAGCTAATTTTAAGAGGGTCACATCATACATGAGATATAAAATAAGCGTATGTACTGCTGACCACGGCTATGCCGTTAAGCAAAGTGTATATGCATTTACTGTAGTCAAAATTTACAGTTGTATTTAAAATAAACATCATTTTGATAAAACTGATGTTTCACTTAACTATCCAATAATAATGCATGTAATAGTCACATATTATTACCGTATTATAAAATACAAACATAGCGAATACGAACCTTTTCCATTATTTACATAAACTGTATCCAATAACAATGCATGTAATATTCACATATTAGTATTGTATTATAAAATACAAACATAGCGAATATGCATCTTTTTCATTGTTTACATTTCTAAGATGTTTAACTGTTTCTTGTTCGGTTGTTTATGGCTGTACGTGTTTACGTAGTGAGTATAACATTATAAGTGAAAATTTGGGGGCTGTATCATACATGAGACCATGTGTTACATGAGTATATACAGTAAAATGTGTGTTACTTAAAAAAAAAAAAAAAAATGAAAAAATAATCACCTGAAATAATTTTATTGTAAGTTGATTAACTTCAAATGACAAATTTCTTTATAATGATGTTTCCCCTGTACAAGGCCTAAGAGCCAGTCAAGGTAGAGGGTTACAGAATGAGAAAGACTACCCCAAGCAAGGTGACAATGCCACCAAAATGTAAGGAGCCCCCAGAAGTGGAAAAAAGGAAAAGACTTTAGAAGGAACTGGAAACCCAATCCTAAACAGGAAACAAGGGATAAACCTCTACTCCTGTTCAAAAGACCAAGAAGAAATGGACAGATTTACACACTTTATGCCTAGTTAAGTTGTTACTGGGAGAGAAAGAGAATGAAAGGATTTAAAAAAAGAATTGGAAACCCAATCCTAAACAGGAAACAAGGGATAAACCTCTACTCCTGTTCAAAGGACTGGAGAGGAGTGCGAACTGGTTGATAAGCAAGACTATTTAATCTTATTGTTTACTTCACTAACAGCCAGTGATTTCAAATCTAAATTGTTTGTTCATTTAAAATACATTTATTAGAAAAGATATGTTTTAAAGATAGAAGGAGTCATAAAAATGAGTTTACATTATACTCTTTTCCTGTTACCCAAGAGTTTCTGTCAGAAAGTGTTATTAGCTCTTACAAGACAGATTTTCATTACAATTTAATTTCAAATTGTGTGTGTATACAGATATTATAATTTGAGGACAAGCCTAAAAATATTTCTACTAAATTTAAAAAAAAAATGCTTTAAAAACGATTTTATTTATGATTATTTGCATTATATACATTATTTGGACTGTTATCCTCATCTTCATTGCCATATTCACAACGTTTCGGCCGTTGTACACTCCGGCCTTTATGTCTATGTCTCTCTATATATCTGTCTATATCTCTAAGATGAGGTATTATGATTACTTGTATTATTTACGTTATTTGGACTGGTATCCTCATCTTCATTGTCATATTCACAACATTTCAGCTATTGTACACTCTGGACTTTTGGTCTATGTCTCTCTATATATCTGTCTATATCTCTAAGATGAATTATTATGATTTTCTCCTGCAGTAGGTAGACATTTTGTTCTGCAGTAGACCAGTTGCCATCCAAGGCTATAGAACCCAGTCTGTCCTGCTATTTTACCCATAGCTGGAGGGAGAAGAGGATTAATACCTTTTCCAAGGGTATTAGTATGTAAGTGAATGTAATGGATTCAACTGGAATTCGAACTCGGCTCTCCGATTTCTCAATCTGAACTGCTATCCATTACTTTCTTTATTACTCTGATAAAAAACATGTACATATATTATATATATATATATATATATATATATATATATATATATATATATATTTCTCAGGTGTTATAAAAACAGTGCTCAATGTAATATAACAGAGCTATTATGTCTATATTAGTGAATATATATAATAACTCTTGTCGATAACATGACTTGGAGTTTCATGAAAATATGCAATCTTCAGGTGCAGAATATTCACTGATCATTAAGTGTTATAAAATTTGTGTTCTTGTGGTGCAGATGCCAGCAAATGAAGCTCAATAGATAAAAATAATAATAATATTGATAGCAACACTAATAATGTCTATTTTATATTAGGTAGGCCTTTTGAACAAATGGAAGGATGATGAGAAGCATTTTAAAAGTGGAATTTTCGGACACACCTGTGAACTTTCTCGATGAGAAATAAAAAAATGAAGTGGGACTTTTTTTTCTTGGGATTTTTTTTTTTCCTCATGTGTTATATTATTGAAGAGAACTGATAGCTTTGGGCGAGTCGGTTACCTTGATTAGGTTTGTAAAGAGTTTGTCAAAGGTTTTCTGTGGAATCGGTATTATTTGAGTAAACCTAAGTTCTCATCAAAATCTATCACAGGACAAGAGGAGTTGGTAAAGAAAAGTTTTCCTTTTGTCTTCATACATACATACATATATATATATATATATATATATATATATATATATATATATATATGTGTGTGTGTGTGTGTTCTAATCAGATTTGTTGAGTTCTACTGTGTGTGTGTGTGTGTATATATATATATATATATATATATTATATATATATATATATGATACACATTTTTAGGCGATCATATATCTTACGATACATGACTGACAAAGCAGATTTTTTCTGGCAGTAGGGAGACATTTCTTTCTGTGGTAGACCAGTTGCCATCCAAGGTTATAAGACCTGGTCTTTCCTGCTATTTACCCATAGCTGGTGGGGAGAAGAGGATTCATACCTTTCCCAAGGGTTATATATATATATATATATATATATATATATATATATATAAAATATAAAAAGCAATTTCTAAAGAAGTAATGGATTTCTGTTTATTTATTAAGCCTCATTTAAATGAAGATTTTACTCAAATATGTGTATCCACAAAAAATAGTGTTTAAACTGAGATATATATATACAAACACACACATTATATATATATATATATATATATATATATATACACACATTATATATATAAATATATATATATACATTTGTATATTTAGGCAGACAATCCTTCCTTTATGCATGTTTCATTAAAACGACAGACAAGGTACTACAAAGTTGAGAACTTTATTTAATTTTTCTTGTGTTCTGACAAGAGCTTTTCTGACAAAAGAGTGTAAGAACTGTCCTAATATTCTTCTATATTTACACACACACACATTATATATATATATTTATATTATCATTATTTATATATATATATATATATATATATATATATATACACACACTATATATATATATATATATATATATATGAAACTTGAAAACGGCACAAGCGATCATATCAATAGTGTGAGAAAAAAACAGTCCTCAATGTTAAACAGAGCACTTGAAAATTGCTCAGCATCAAACTCAGAGTTGTGCAATTAATGTATTATATATATATATATATATATATATATATATATATATATATATATATATATATATATATATCTTAAAAAGTGTGTGTGTGTGAGAGAGAGAGAGAAAAATGGTAAAAGAGAAAGAAATATTGAGGTCAGTGAGTGCCAGTTCTACAAGTCACTAAAAGATTCAACCATAAATTTGTCCCAGTGCTAATCTGGCATCGTTTTCAGATATCGACAGATGCCTGTAATTACCTGATCGGATACCAAGACTCAGATGACCTCCTCCACCTCACCAAACCAACTCAAACCCCCACCTTGCCATGCCCCCCCCCCAAACCACATTAGTCTTATCTCGGCTCGCTGTTTCACAATGTTTGAATTAGCGCATTTCACTGTCTTCACAGATTCTAATTCACACAAGGCGATGTCTTGTGGCTTCCAATCGAGAGTTGCATTCAATTTTGGGGCTCTCGTTGGGTTTGGACTATTTGTGACACATTTATTGATACAATGGACGATAATCAATTGAAAGATGGTGACATATAATCTTCTTACCATGATATCTGTTCTATATGTGTTCCAGGAGATGAACAAAGCATTATCTAACACACACAACACAAATGTTTTTGTTAATAATGTTCACCCAATATAATGCACGAGAGCCACTCAAGGTAGAGGGTTACTGTGTTGTATCATATTAGATAAAGTAAGGGGCAAGGAGTGAGATAGTTTAAAGAATTTCAGAGATCTGGATGAGATATTTGAAGTATAGAGTTGAAGTAGACTTTAGAAGGAACCTATAACCCAATCATAAACAGGAAACAAGGGATAAACCTCTACTCCTGTTCAAAAACCTATCTCCTCCTACTAAAGGAAGAAAATAAATAAATAACATTTCAGAGTTTAGGTGGAGACGTTAGAAGTATAGAGTTGAAGTAGACTTTAGAAGTAACTTGAAACCCAATCCTAAACAGGAAACAAGGGATAAGCCACTACTCCTGTTCAATATACCAGAGAAAAGTACAAACAGGATGTTAGGCAAAAATATCTACTCCTATTTAAGTGGGAGAAAAATAAATAATGAACAAAGAAATTCAGAGACATTAGAAATATAAAACTAGAATAGATTTTAGAAGAAACCAGAAATCTAATCCTAAACAGGAAACAAGGGATAAACCTCTACTCCTGTTCAATAACTCTGGAAAGGATTGTAAACAAGACAATAGATGATTTTACCTACTCCTATTGAGGAAACAATGTTTTCTCTGATGTGAAAGTATCAATGACAACATATTAACAAATATTTACTTTGTTACTTTAATAAGATAACATAATAAATCAAATAAAATATAATTTAATTAATAATACAAATTAACAAATTTTACAATTAATAATGTAACATAACAACTTTAATATAAATCATAAAAAAATCTTTACAAATTTAAAATTTTAATTTAATTTCAACGAAAAATTTACAATTGAAAAAAAGAAGTCATGAACAAAAACAAAAATTCGTGAACATGCATGTGAAAAAGAACGTTAAATTGCTGAATGCACACATGTACAAAATGGATTGAAAAAGACGTGGAATGCATTACAAAACATTGAAAATATTATTTAAAAAACAGAACCCCTTGAAGAATGGCTATTACCAAGAAACTTTGAAGTCGGAGAAAACAACAAAAATTGATATTTAAAGTTAAATAATCTTTTTACATAATATTTGTTGCATCCGAGGGAAGGCTACTGAATAATCACACAAAGGTTGGTAATGAACGATAATACTTAGCACAAGAACAACATGTATAAGATTCACCAGCGGTGCGTACAAGAAGTAGTCAACTGTGAGTCAAGTGAATTCCACAATGAATCTCCAACTGCAGGATATCTACCAACTGCCCCACACAGTCAGATGTGGCACAAGGCCAAATTTAATGTGGGGTATAGGAACCTGTTTGGCCCAGCCAAAAGTTCCCTGTAGACCCTGTATAAAACAGGGCTGAGTAGCTGTTTCCTGAGCCAAGATTCTGTCTTTTGATATAGCCTTGTCTGGGGATCCTCTCTGCCCAGAGGCAGAGAGTTTGACCAGCACAGCTGGAGATGAATCTCCAACTGCAGACCAACATACAGTATTTACTACTGTATTTATGTGAATGGGGACATATCCATTCTCATCTGTATGTATGCTACAACTATATTATTAATGCTCTACTTTTAATATTATTTTAATATTCTTAATATTGAGCACTATATATAAAAATATCTGCTTTTTCTTAAATCTGATATATATATATATATATAAGATTTAAGATGGTGCATGTTGAATGGAAAGCATTGTATATCAGGTAGAAGTAAAGGATGTAAGTAATATGTAAAAGATATACAATGGTTGTACAGAGGGATTCTCAAAAAAAACTGTGGTACAATCATACTACTTCATTTAGGTTATAATGCCATACACACACCACTAAGTTGGCTAACTGGATTTGAAGAAAAAGTATGGAGGAAACCCTCAAATTAAGTGGAAGATCCTAAAAAATGTCGAATGGTCAGAATGCATAGCAACTGTTGCAAACTATGCCAAGAAGAAAAGCTAAAAGATAGTCACATACCATGACCATTCTGAATTGTGAATTCAAGGACAGAAATTATGTCAAAATGTAGACACATAAGAAAATACCTTCTAAGCCTATATGAACCTGGATAAAGGCAATTAATACAATTTCTATTTCTTTTGTCTTTTCCCCCTCCTCTCCTGCAATGTAAATAAGATAATTGGTGTGTGCCAAAAAGAAACTGTCCAGTATGCCACCTGATGAGATCATCATCTAAACCCATGTCGAAAAGGTACTGTTTAATATTAACATATCTATTGTGTAACTCTGTTGGGCCCCCACTTCTTTATTGGACATCCAGATTTGAGCACTTTTATTTGGGCTTTTTAGGCCTGGTCCCCTTAAAGCCTATTTTTGAAAATATTTAGTCATTTATTTACTTGCATTCTTTAGCCGTAGCTGATTTGAAGCCTTCTTTTAAGAAGATTTGGTATTCTATTTATATATAAATTTTATATATAGATTTAGTATTATATTATATTTATATAAAAGATTTTATATATAGATTTGGTATTCTATTTATATATAAATTTTATATATAGATTTGGTATTCTATTTATATATAAATTTTATATATAGATTTGCTATTATATTTATATATAAATTTTTATATATAGATTTAGTATTATATTAATTTGTATTTTTTGATTTGGTATTATATTAATTTTCATATATAGATTTGGTATTTATATATAAAAATTGATTTGGTATTATATTAATTTTTTTTTTATATATATATAGATTTGGTATCATATTACATTTATATATAAAAACTCATTTGGTATTATATATATATATATATATATAAACCCTACGTACAACTTTTATCTCCTATCTCTTTGCTTCCCCCCTTTTTTCTTTTTTTCCTTTTTCCCATATAATTTCCGTTGAGATGACCGATTAAATAGGTCAATGTCTGATCCTTACCCCCTCCTTCCTCAATATTAAGTATTATAATAAAAAGAAATATAAAAATAAATTTTAAAACTCTCTCTACCCTTTCTAAACTCACACTATTCCTCACCACCTTATATGTCAACTTACATAAGCTTAATACTGTCCGTCAGAAGTGTAAATTTTAAATTCATTTTTCATTTCACCTTTTGAAAGTGAAGTCTGAAGATCTAGAGAAAATAAAATTATCTGGTGAAATAAATTATTACAATGGAGCCTTAAAGTGGTCTGTTTTTCTTTAAATTAAATTATTCACTCTGACGTAACATTGAGCTCTCAAGATTTCATCCTCCTTGGGATTATCCATATGGATTACCAAGATTTTTGTTATATTATATATATATATATATATATATATATATATATATATATATATATATATATATATATATATACATTTTAGCCATCATCAAGAAAAGACTGTGATTGTATAATGAAGGATGTTCTTTTTTAACAAAAATCACCCCATGTAAGGCACTAAAGCCACTGAGACATAACGGTTTATATAATTTTTCATGTGTGCTTATATTTTTTGTTCTTTTCAGGACGTAAATTATATAAAATTTGTTCAAATGTTCTGTATGTCAGAGCGCTTTTGACAATACTTTTATTCATTATCAAGGATGAATTTTATATTACTTTTAACTGAATATATGGATTGTTATATTTATGTATCCAGAGTTATAGGGATGTTTTATTTTCTCATTTAATTAGGTCTCATTTAATTACACATGGAAACATGGAAATCTACCAAACTCCATTCACAACGTACTCATTGATAATACAAATATAATAGCATCATCCAAATATAAAAAAAAGGGATAAAAATACTGGAAGCATTATTAATAAAGAAGAAAAAGCCAACACTCAATTATGAACATGGCTACAATGTGTTGACCATGTTTGGAACATAAAATATTCTGATATCCATCTTGAATCCCTCCAAAAGGAGGGATTCAGGACTGCCATCACATTGGACTTGTGTCACATTTTCTGTTTTATTTCAGAAATAAATATTGCTTTCCTCTTCGGTACTTCGAATTTATGAATTTAAGAACAGTACTAAATCAGCAGTTAGGTCTCATCATTTTACAGTTGAAATGGTTAGATGCAACCATAAGTTCTATACCAGCAGTTTCTTCTCTTCACACGTCTTGCTTGTGGAACTCTCTTGCAGCTTATTGCTTTCCAGTGAATTTTGATCTTCAAATATTTGAAATGCAACATCAATTGTTATCTTTTGTCTTCTTTTTGTTCTTTATTGTTCTTTTTATTGTCCAATCTTCAAAAATTTAAATGCAATCCTTAATTCTTAATTCTTGTTCTTTTTCTTTTTTTTTCATATTCTCAATTTGATCTTCAAACATTTAAATGCAATGTCAATCGTTATCTTTTTGTCTTCTTAATTCTTGTTCTTTTATTGTCCTCTCTCGTTAATAGTGTTTTCTTTTTCTCATATTCTCAATTTGATCTTCAAACATTTAAATGCAATGTCAATCGTTATCTTCCGTCTTCTTAATTCTTGTTCTTTTATTGTTCTTTTATTGTTTTTTTCTCATATTCTCAATTTGATCTTCAAAAATAGTGTTATCTTTTGTCTTCATATTCTCATTCTCATTTGATCTTCAAAAATTTAAATGCAATGTCAATCGTTATCTTTTGTTTTTCTTAATTTTTGTTTTTCTTTTATTGTCCCTCCTTTGTCCTCTCCCTTAATAGTGTTTTTTTTCTCATCTTCTTAATGTTTTTGTTTTTCTGTTATTTTTTAAAAATCCATAAACCCTTGTATCTTAGCAAGCTTATTGTCTTACTTGGGGTGAAATGATAAAAAAATAAAAATATTGCTCTTACACAACACATTATTATTATTATTATGATGTTATTTATATGAACAGAAATATGTTATATTGCTAATTTTATGAGAGTTCTTGGTGGATAGTGTAATGCTTAAAGACATGGAAGAAAATAATTAAAGAATCAAATTCTGGTTACAACTGTTTACCAGCGTTAATAACACGTATTAATTATTCTATACAGGTAGCTCCTGAGTGGCAATTTTCTCTAGCACGTATCGCCTGCTCTTATGACTGTAGCAAGATGGCCAACTATACGTGTACAGTTGCTAAGAAGATTACATGATAATGGATCGGCGACCTTTTTGCACGCATGCAAGAGATTGCTGGCATTATCTCAGCTAACTTTGCAAAACATCCGCTTAATAGCGATGTCATTGAACGAAGCATGTAGTCAGGTTTCAATGCAGAAACAGGCTCAGTAGGTAGCTCTTCTGTGTTCTCTGTTGTTCTAGACCTATACTGTTGATTCATTTTCTACGGCTCATCAACTATTTGCAGGTTATTTAAAACCAGAAGCTGTGGAGAGTCATGACTGATGAGACACAGAATGAAGAAGAAAATTTCTTATTCGAGTCAAAGACTGCATTTTCAAATAGAGGTCAAAAGAATCAACCTCACCCTGTGTTGCGTTGTCAGGTACCTTGACAAGGGTCGGTCACAAGATTGCGGAGATGATCTAAAACAGGCAGTGAGAGAAGAAAAACTTGATCAAGTGAGAAATTGTTTTTTGCTGCAACCTAGCACCTGTCGTCAAATAATTCTTAGAAAGCAGACGGAGTCTGGCAAATCATTTCACCTTTGTGTTTATGCCTTTCATTCTCCTCTTTTTCTCTCCCCCCCAATTTACTACGCTATTCTCTCCCCCTTCCTCCTCTCCTCCCATCTTCCCCTTCCTCCTCTCCTTTTCACACCTTTCCTTCTCCCCTACTTTCTGCTCTTCTTTTCACACCTTCTTCCTCCCCTCTTTACCACTCTTTCCCCTTTCTTTTGATCTGCTTCCCCATCCACTGTTCTTCTTCCTCCTCCTCCTCTCTCTCCCCTCCCCTCACTTTATTCCTCCCCTCTTTACCACTCCCCACTCTTTCCCTTCTCTTTTGCTCGGCTTCCCCATCCACTGTTCTTCTTACTCCTCTCTCTCTCTTTCCTCCCCTCTCTTTTTCACACCTTCTTCCTCCCCTCTCTTTTGCTCTGCTTCCCCATCCACTGTTCTTCTTCCTCCTCCTCTCTCTCTTTCCTCCCCTCTCCTTTTCTCCGCTTCATTCTCCCCTCTTTTTCCCCCCACTTCCTCCTTCTCACTATCATGTAACTTTTTGGTTAAGTATAGGAAATAAATAAGAAAAATAATTGTTCTTTTTCTGTGCTGCATGACCCATATAGATGTCAATTTATATGAATATGCTCTTTTATCAGCTGCTTCTTCATCATCCTAATAAACATTTTTGATGAAGAAGAAAAAAAAAATCTCCAGACGGTGGGGGGGGGTGATAACTTTAATTAAAAATAAAATAATAATAAAAATTTTTAAAAACAATCAAATTAAATCAGGGAAAAAGAAAAAAAAAATTAGATCACAAAACGAATCAACCCATTTTATATTTTTGGAGGGGGAAGTCTTTATTTTCAAATTTCTAACTTAATTTCCCAACCACTCTAAGGGATTTTTTTTTTCTTCTCTGCACACCATTTTAAACGGATATTCTCTCTCAAACCTAATAAAAAGAAGAAAAAAATGTTGAGATGTATATGTGTGGAGAATTGGGTGTAATATAATCGATGAGCAATTAAAGGTGCCACAGACAGTGCCATCGTGTGCACATTTGGCAAACATCTTTTTGAGTTTAAGTAAACACACAACACAATGAGTAGCGTTCCTGACAGGAAGTGCATCAGCAGAAGAAAGACAGCATAACTTGACAAAGTCTGTTTCTGCAGCATTTCTTCATTCCCTGCACGAATACTGCCAACATCCCCCCCACCTTGGCACCTTTATTTTCTTGAAATATCCTGTCGAGTTTATTTCATTTCAGAATTAAAATGAGAGAGGAAAAAAAATGGAAATATGTTTGTCAGAAGAAACTCTTGTATTTCATATAAAGGTAGCGACAACTCGAGGAGGAGGAGAAGAAGAAAGAGAGTGTAAAGAAAATGCCAGGGAGAGGGAGGAAGGGAATGAAAGTCAAAATGGGGGGTGGGGAGGAGAGAGAAAGTGAGAGAGAATGAAAGAACATAGAAAACAAAGAAAGGAATAGAGCGAGAAAGAATGTGCAGACAAGAGGTGGATAAAAGAACAAAGAGAGGAAGGAGTGGGGAAGACGGCAGGAAGAGAAAAACAGAGTGGGGTAAAAGAGAGTAGAAAAAGAGGGTGAAGGAAAGAAAAGAGAGCAAGGAGAAGAGCAGGAGGAAAAGAGAGTGGGTAAGAAGAAAAGAGTGGGGAGGAGGAGGAGGAAAAAGAGAGGGGGGGAGGAGGAGGAGGAAAAAAAGAGTGGGGAGGAGGAGGAAAAAAGAGTGGGGAGGAGGAGGAAAAAAGAGAGGGGGGAGGAGGAGGAGGAAAAAGAGAGGGGAGGAGGAGGAGGAAAAGAGAGTGGGGAGGAGGAAAAAAAAAAGAGGGAGGGGGAGGAGGAGGAGGAAAAGAGAGTGGGGAGGAGGAAAAAGAGAGAGGGGGAGGAGGAAAAGAGAGGAGGAGGAGGAAAAGAGAGGGATAGGATGAGGAGGAAAAAGAGGGGGGGAGGAGGAAAAGAGTGGGGAGGAGGAAAAAGAAAAAATAGGGGGGAGGAGGAGGAAAAAAAAGGGGAGGAGGAGGAGGAAGAAAAAAGAAAAGAGGAGGAAGAAAAAGAGAGAGGGGGAAGAGAAAGAGAAGGAAAAGAGGGTGGAGGGGAAAAGAGTACAGGGGAAGAAAAGAACATAGAGAAGGAAAGAAGAATAGAGGAAGAAAGTAGAGCATAGAAAAGAGAGGCAATGGAGATCAAAGACAGTAAAAGAAGTAGAGGATTCAAGAGAGAGAGAGAAAGCAAGAGACAATTCAAAGTGAGAGAGATAAAGAGAGAATGAAGGATGTTCAAAGAGAGAGAAAGAGGATTCAAAAAAAGTTAAAGAGAGAAAGTTTCAGAAGAGAAAGAATGAAAGAGAAATCCAGGAAAGAATCTAATTAAGAATGAACAATGGCCATTTAACTTCCATTTGGTTTATATATTATCAAAAATATAAGTGCGTTACAGGTTGTTGAAATTGAAAAAGCTCACCTGATTAAAATATGCTACTGATTTAGGAAAGCAAAAATTATTTAAAAAAAAAAAAAAGAAGTAAAACTACGATTTTACAAGTCAAAATAGAAAATAAAAAACCTTGAGAGCAATTCCTCTTATATAAGGAAAATCAGAGAACCAGATGAAAAATACTTTTCCGCAAATAAAAAGGATGAAAAAAAAAAATCTCCATATAAATAAAGCTTTTTATAGTTTCAGGCAAAAAATGGAAAAAGGTTGTTTGAAATATTCATCTCGTTCATTTTCTATCACAAGATTAATAGCAATCAGAAAAATAAATGCAATGACAGAAAATTAGAATAACCAAATAATATTAATGTTGATAACGATAATATATAATAATAACAAACACAAAAGTGAAAGCAATTATCAAGTAAGAATGAACAATGATGACGATGATAATAAGTCAGTCAGTCAATCGTAGGTCAGCTGCTAAGAAAGTTTGTTCATTGTGTCGTACGAGACAATTTTTCTCTCCAGAATCTATCTTACATATCTATAAGTCTACCATACGTCCATGCTTAGAATATTGTGCCTTCTCGGGCTAACGTTCTCAGCTGACATGAAGTAAAAAGACTATATTAAATCCATCGTTAGGTCAGCTGCTAAGAAAGTTGGTTCACTGTGTTGATTAGAGGCCTTGCTGTTGGATGTAGTTTATCATCATACCCAGGATGGTATTCCCTTTATTTCTTCTTTTTTACCACTGAAACCAAACAGGGATGCTGCACATAAAAGTAAAATCTCAGTCCCGAAAATGTCTTGGAATTTTTCTGATTTCAGAACGGTGCCAGACATCTTAAAATTTCATTATCACAAATTAGAATCATAAAGGTACCATGTGTACACTGCAATTGTACCAGAAGTGATGTGTGTTGGACAAAATAGCCTGACGGAGCCTAATCTTCACCAGGCTAGTTTGAATTCAGAGTTTTCCTTCTCTAAGACTGGTTACCAACCAAAGATATAGGCTCCAGTCTGTCCTGTTATTTATCCATAGATGGATTCATATCTTTCCCAAGGGTATTTGAGTGTAAGTGAATGCAATGAAACTCGAACTCGGCTCTCTGATTCCATATTCCCAGCCATTACCAATTACACCATTGTACATCCACATCTTGGTGTTGGTACCAAAAGCACAAAGAAGTTCAAGAGACCTAACGCTCTATCATTCTTGCGCAATATTTATGGGCCAATATCGAAGACATTAATATTTCCGCAGTGAACCTTATAAATATTTACACAGAGTCGGATAAATACAGGTTATAAATAATATTACAGTTTATTTTTATAAAGCGGCAAATGAAGTGGGTAAAGACAGGCTGTAAAATTACGAGAGATGATTTTATTTCGATATAAAACATTGTTGCTTCAATAAGCGGAGAGCTGAGCATAAATCACAAAACAATAAAAAAAAAACACATACACACGTGTGTGTGTGTGTGTATATAAAAACATGTAATAAAGGCACATCTGAATGGGTGGAGTGTTGAGAGACAAGAACAAACGATAAAGCTGTGGTCAAGTTTGGGTACCAATTATGAAGTTGGTGTTCTGGGAAAATGAAATTTAAATAATAAAGTAAAATAATTAATGAACATAATAATTTAAAAAATTAAATAATTTAATTTTCCCATAATGCAAATGGAAACCAAGAAAAAAAAAAGCGGGGTCTAGTCATGTGCAAAGTTTGTGGCTCCACTTCCAGAAAGGAAACCATCTAGAGTCTGGATACTTTTGAATCATTGGCTTCAGACAAGTTTTTTTAGCAGCCCTAATGAAAGGAGATTTCCCCCTCTCTCAGTGTCATGTTGACTTGAGGTCAACCACTCTCCTACCCCCGGGGTTTAGTACACACATGTGTGTCAATAAAAATTGACCCTTAATTTTTCCAAGTAAGTTTTTGTGTTATTTATTGTGGTCCAACAAAATTATCATCTTTTGATACCAGACGAAAAAACAAATACCAACCTACGACAGTGTACAAACAATCTCCACAAAAAAAAAAAATAATATCCTGATATTAGGAAAATTCCAGTTTTCTGTGTTTCTGATAGGACTGTGGATTACATGACTTTATATAAAGTTACAAATGACTTTCTTTTTTCTTTCATCAACCTAACGACACTGCCTCTGACTAACCTAAATTTGGTAAATATATATAAAAGAAAAAAAGAAAAAAGAAAAAATACCATATCCCTTCAGGATTTAGACAATCATGAATCTCTATTGCTTCTTTCCATATTATCTGTGAATTGCGTTGAATCCATGAAAACTATAGCAAATTGTTTTCCCGTAGTATGGTTTGGAATTAAGAATTTTCCTTGTTCTAGACTGACTGCCAACCAAGGCTATAGAGCACAGTCCAATCTGCTATTTGTTATAGAGTAATTTCACAGTGGATGCTTGTATTTGTACTAATTCGGTTCTAAAATAAGTTTGACGTACAAAACGTTAGGAACTTGATATAATAGTTAATGAAGCAGCAATCTAGTTGTGGTAGCTGATACTTTAATATCCGACTAACGGGCGTCCGGCATCAACCGACTCACCAACTCACTGATCAACTTAGCGACTGCTACTACTCCTACTTATTATAGGTGGGAGAGTCTATTAACAATAGAATAGGTGTGTTCCAGTATAACACTATTTAATCCAAATCCTCCTCTAATTGACTATGTCTTCAGGGTTGTAGCCATAGTCACCATGCTTGACCAGCTACAGGTTGGTAAAACTATTTAACCCATAGTTGAGGAAAAAAAGAGATGGATTAATACTTCTCACAAGGGTATTTGCACATAATTACTTTCTGACTGACCCTCCTTTCAGGAAGGAGACTATGTTGGGAATTTGATTCTAAATTCTGACACATTTGGGTTCACTGTGATATATTTGTATGCTTCTGCTGTCTATATATAGCTGGCCATTCATATGCAAAGATACCTCTCTAATAGGGTGGCTAGCAATTCCCTATTGCAGACGTTTGCTCAGGCGCATTTGTGTTCATTCAACACACACAGAGCCTACCCGTGGTTTATACTGCAACCATGCAGAGCAGACCTTAGTTATAGTTTTAATTTGAACACTGCCAGCACACAAGGAAGCCCTCAGCCACGATGACTTGTGACTTTGTGCTAGAACAGCTATTGACGGCACCCGAGAGTTCTGTCTACCCAATTTCACTTACAAGTCTTGGGTCAACCTATAGCTTCGTTTTCAGGCACTTTCCAAAGGTGCCGCATGATAGGATCGAACCCCTCATCTCCTTCTTGACAAATTGAACCGAGGTCTCATGGTCAGAAAGCGAACATTCTAACCACTCAGCTATGTGCACTTCTACTGTTATTAACTATTTAATACTATTACTATTAAATAAAAAAAAAAAATCTTGCAATAACAAATAATTTAGATATGTGCTACTATCATACAACATCTGATGGTAGCTTCGGGTTATGGTAGAAGAGCTTGCATGGTCCAATGACACCAAAAGTAATGCCATCAGGAGTTCTAAACTCCTGGTAGGGTCACCCTTGGTTGAAGACAAGGACCCAGACTAACCTCAACAGTGCAACAAGTAGATGACGATTACAACATATTTCAACAGTTGAACCTGTGGATGAAGATGGCTACGCATGATGGACATACTACAGAAGGTGTTACTCATTGCAGTTTTATAACTGGATTCTGCATGTTTCATTGCATATGAGCTGCAGAGGAAGGTCATGAAATCAAATATGTGGCTTGCTTCCTTGCAAGCTAAGGTCTACCTTAAACAAACTAACGCTATTGGTACTTTTTCTTACTCTGATTTTCTTTCATCTTCAACCAACTCTTGTAAAGCCAAACGGCAATAGGGAATGGATGATAGGAGAATGTGGCAGCAATATTCAAAGCAAGGAAGAATGGTAAACTTATAAATTTGTAAGATAGATCCTAGTGAGAAAAATCTTTAACACAATACAGTGAACCAACTTTAGGTCGGGAGTTCTAAACTTGGCGGCAAAGTCGAAGACGAGGACCACCCCAAAGACCCCCAACGGTAAAACAAGCAGATAACGAATACACCTGATATTAGCGGTTGAATTAGCGTATGAAGAGGGCTACGAATGACAGACATAATGAAGGCGCCACTCAAAATTATAACAGGGTCCGTCTTTTGCGTTTCATAACTGGAATGTATGTTTCATTCTATATGTGCCGCAGAGGAAGATCATGAAATCAAGTGTGTAGGTCACTTCCTGTCAAGTTGTCCATCATAAACAAATTTAGGCTATGGTACTTTCTTCTACTTTGATGTTCTTTCACTTCCAACCAACTCTTGCAAACCCAAATGGCGATAGGGAATGGATGATGGAAGCAGATTTTGGTGAAACTTGAAGCTTCGAGTCCTGAATCTGCATGTTGGCGGCAAACTTAGTCATCAATGCCAGCATCATAAAGGAAGCGATCAGCAAAGTAGAAATTCAATTCTTGGATATGAGATAAAGCGAACAAGGTCTATCCTACAAAACAATGATTTGTTGACTACTGAATGAAAAAAAAAATACCCATGAGATTATCACTTCAAATTGCCACTGAGCAAATAGCAACAATTAATTTCAGATTAGCATTAACACATTTCACTCAGATGAATCGGTTACTGACAAAGTTGCCTTCAAAACAGATTAGGGCTAAATTCACCAATAAAAAATGCTAATTATCATGAAGCATGATATATTGTCAGTAACAAACTGGTCATTCAATATGGCCATTCAGCTCCATATACGAGACGAACGGACAGAGAGCTGGGAATGTCGTTAAGGATTTAGCTGCATTAATTCTGAAACTCCGTCAGAGATCTTTGTGAATAACTATGCTGATAACACAACAGTATATGAGCAAACCTCTAAAACTTTAACTGGCCAATGATTGGCAGCTGATCTCTCCTATGACCAAGCTCTAACAGCTCAATGGGGGAAGAACTGTTTGGTCACATTCAATGCCACATAAAACCAAACTAGTAACATTCTGTCATCATTGATCGAACCCAGAACCATGACTAATCACGATGAACGGATGTTGACTGATTTATTGATTTGCCGTGTCTCTTCAGGATGTTGATCATGGCTCTCCACAAGTTCCTGTTCTTTGTAGCTCTTAATAAATTTAGTCTTTTTGTTATCTCTCCTAAACCTTGTTCTGCCATCCATTTACTCAAGCTCATTCTTCTTCTATGTGCCATTTCCCTTCAGGCTGCTGACGTTCATGGCTCTCCACAATTTCCTGTCCTTTGTAGCTCTTAATAAATTCTGTCTTTTTATTACCTCTTCTAAACCTTGTTCAGCCATCCATTTATTCAAACTCATTCTTCTTCTTCAATGGGCTCTATCTCTTCTGAACTTTGGCAATTACGGCTCTCCACAATTTCCTTTTATGATGAACGGATGTTGAGTGATTTATTGATTGATTCTTTTTATGGCTGAGAAAATTTGACACTCAAAGGACATGATGAAGGCAAGATGGAAGATATACCTAACGAGCTTGCGTATATGGTTGACCGAACAGGGAGTAAGAGGGACAGTAAGAGAATAACCCTTGCTTAGAGTTACAAAGGATAGGAAGTTGTGGAGAGCCATGATCAACCGACTTGAGCTTGTGCAAATGGACAACAGAAGAGGGACTGGGAGGTATAATAAGCAGATAAACATTGCTTAAAGTTACAAAATATAGGAAGTTGTGGAGAGTCATGATCAACCTATTTGAGCTTGTGTAAATGGATAGAAGGACGGATATGGGGAGATCGTAAGGAGATAAAGATTGCCTAGAGTTTCAATAGAGAGGAAGTTGAGGAGAGCCATTATCAACCTACTTGAGCTTGCGTAAATCGATGACAGAACAGGGACTGAGAGGGATAGTAAGAGGATAAATATTGTTTAGAGTTACAAAAGGTAGGAAGTTGTGGGGAGCCATGACCAACCTACATGAGCTTGTGTAAATTGATGACAGAATAGGGACTGGGAGGGATAGTAAGATACTGATAGCTGATGCACTGAGCGTGTCCTGATCTTCCCAAACAGCCTTCCCCGTGTTTTGAATTCAGAGTTGTCATTCTCCTAGACTGGTTGCCAACCAAGGCTACAGAGCCTAGTATGCCCAACTACTTAGCCCAGAAATTGGGAGGAAGAGATGAATTCTTACCTTTACGGGGGTATTTGTGAAGAGATGAATTCATACCTTTACGGGGGTATTTGCGTCTAAGTGAATGTAGCAAGCGCGAGTGGAGTTCGAACTCAGATTTCTCATTCCAAGCCTATATCCATTGCCTCACAGCTGTTCTTTTGTCATCACAAAATAAAACTTTTTATCTGCTATTATATTCTTAGGAATGCCAGTCTCAAATCTTTTGGAAAGTTCCTCATATACTTCATTACCAGAAACTCTTGGAAATCCTAATTATGACCCATTTTCAGATTCCCAAAAATATTTCCATGTAAACTAAAATCACGTAGCCAGGGTATTTAATTCCCAGAATTGTATAACCTTATTAACAAAGTGACTGAAGCAAAAAGAATGTTAACTTACTGAATCCATTGCTAGGTCAGTTGCTAAGAAATTTGATTCACTACTTGACAATTTTTCTCTCCAGAATCTATCTTACATATAAGTCTACCATTTGTCCAAGCTTAGAATATTGCTATCATATATGATTTGGTTCCCCTGCTATTTACCTTGAGCTCTTTGAAAAAATCAAAAAAAGAATCAACAATATTATTGGTCCTGATCTGGTGGCTTGACTCCAGCCACTTCCCCTCTGTGTAAGGTTGCCTCCCCGTGCTTTTTTTTTTAATAAAGACTTTCATGGTACAGTGTAACCCGGATATAAGAGAGTTGTCGGGACCGGAGAAGAAGTCTCTTATATCCGGGTTTGGTCTATTTTATATACATTAACACAGGCTCTAATTTGGGACCAGAGAAAATCTCTCTTATATCCGGGTTACACTGTATATATATATATATATATATATATATATATACACACACACACACACAGTGTAACCCGGATATAAGAGAGTTGTCGGGACCGGAGAAGAAGTCTCTTATATCCGGGTTTGGTCTATTTTATATACATTAACACAGGCTCTAATTTGGGACCAGAGAAAATCTCTCTTATATCCGGGTTTCTCTTATATCTGTAATTGTTCGGATGGTACCTAAACATTTTGAATTTAAGCACAGTACTAGACTAGCGTCGAGATCTCACCAATTTTCAGTTGAGCTGGCTAGATGTAAGCATAAATTCTATGCTAACAGTTTCTTTTCTCGCACTTCTTGCATGTCGACCACTTCCTGCTCTGTGCTTTCCAGTCAACTTTTATCTTCAAATATTTAATGCAATATCTATCACTGTCTACTGTCATCCTGATACTCTTCCCCCCGCTCATTATTAATGTTTCTGTTCCAAATTCTTCCACACCCAGTAACCCCTTGTATCTTAGCAGCTTTACTGCATTCCTTATGGAACTCCCTCATGGCTCCATGCTTTCCAGATAACTTTAATCTGCAAAAATTTAAATGCAATGTCAATCGCTATCTACTGTCCTCTACTCACTCATTATTAATGTTTCTATTCCTAATTCTTCCACACCTTGTAACCCCTTGTGTCTTAGTGGCTTTACTACTATGCATGGGGTGATACCAATTAAAAAAATATAAGGTTTCTTCAAGCAAACCTGAAGTCTCAATCAAAAACAGAAGAATCGAACTCACGCTAGGTGCCTTTACCCTTGTCCAGAACAGAGAAGTAATATATCTTCGGTCAGGTCTTTTGCTAAATCGGTCAAATTTTCCAATTAGTCAACGTAAATTTCTTCTCCTCTCCCACGAGTCTAGTTTGTTTCATAAGCTATAAAATAAAACCTTCTTCTCAATGCAACATAACATAAAAAAGGCGCCCCCCTCCTTGTTTCCGGCTTTGTATGCTTGTCTGCTTACCTTCATATTACTTCCTTTTGTTAGTGAAAAGTATTTAATCTAACATTGTTCAGTTAAGACTTTTCTATTTTCCTTTCTCCGGGTGAGTAGGAAAGAAATCTTTTTTTCCTTTTCTTGTTCTTTTTTCTTCCTCCGCAACTAAAGACCCACAAGGCAAAGCTCTCAGAATCTCGTCCAATAACTTTAATAACCTTCCCTCGCCAGTGAACCAATCAAGTGTCCAGATACAAATTAGCAGAAACCAAGACGTTCCTTTCAATCACTCCAAATTCGTCCAATATTGTTTTCGTTAACAACGTGGCTACGGAGGTGGCATAACGTGACATATTCCAACTTGACTTATTCAATTTTTATCGAATTGTCGCGTAGGACAATATAACTAATGGAATCCCAAGGTTTGGTGAGTTAAATGTTCTTGAATTTTAATCTAATTTCGCTTATAACAAGAGCTTTCATTGGCTGCGTCCTTGAATGGGCAGCTAATGAGATGTTAATTCACTGAGGCAAGTTTCGAGTTTGTTACGTAAATATATTACCTTCAAGTTGTTGTTTGAACCATATTTTTAGACAAGGTGTTTTAATTGCTGTTTGGGTGAGTGTATTTTCTTTTTATCATTTCACCCCAAGCGAGGAGAAAAGACAATAAAAGAAAAGGTTTCAGAAAGACAGAAGATGGCGATAATTCCACTAAGACGCAAGGGGTTACTGGGAGTGAAAGAGAAGGAGAAGACTTTAGGGAGGAGAATGGACAATAAAAAAACAGGTTTCAGGAAAACAGAAAATGTCGATAATGCCACTAAGACGCAAGGGGGTTACTAGGAGTGAAAGAGAATGAGAAGACATTAGTGAGGAGAAAGGACAATAAAAGAACAAATTCAGGAAGACAGAAGGTGGCGATTGACGTTGCATTTAAGTTTCTGAAGATTGTATAGAGCTGCCAGATTATATGCGGCAGGGAAGTAAGGAACCGGAAGAGAGTTCGAGTCGAAGCCGAGTTGCCAAGTCAGGACCGATAACATAACAGATCCTTCTTTGGATTTTGTTGAGAATCTCGAGATATATAGCCTGGGCACTAGACCAGATACCGCAACTCTATTCAATTCACGGACGAATGGTAGATGAATAAATTGGCAAGATGGATTCTGACGTTAAAATTGTCTGAGACGACTCAGTCAAACAACTCTCTTAGTAAACAGACCTAGCAATTGGTTCAATCTAATCACTCCAGTTCAGTAGAAAAAGTGAGACTAAGGTACAAAATTTTCTCTCCTGGCAATTAGCATCAGCCATACTGTTGGAAGGCAAAAATGGTTTTCTGTAATGATTATAGGATAAAAATTTCGTTTGCCATTTCTTGCCCTAGTTAACAACTGATGTTATTTTCCAGAACAGCTCACAGTTGTAACGATATATCGGTTTTACTATTAAGACAGGTATTAACAGTACTGTCGTCTGTAGAAATACCTAGTTTGAAATGGATGTCATCGGTAAGGTCTTTGATGATAAGGAATAACTTAAGTTCAAAGATAACTACGAAACGACCAATGTTTAGACAACTGAATCACTTCCTGTCTTTCACGTTTTGATCAATTCATTCTACAACTCCGTTGGGTTTCTTACAAGAAACTAAGCTTTATCTAATAAAAAAGCGGCTATAAATATATTAACCAAACTAACCCATTCACAAAGCACAAAGATCACAAGGCAATCAAACCTTTTCAAATTATAAATGGAACAAGTTATATAAACCCACTAGCAGCATGGCCCGGCGTTGCCCGTGCTTGATTCAAAAATCGTACGACTCGTACAACAATCGCTATCACTTGACTTAAAATATTTTTGCCCTTCCTTGCCTTTAAAGGAGTGCCATTTGCCATGCTGATGTTGCTACATGCCTTATATCTTGCCTATCTCACACTGCGAATTTTTTCTAAGCTCTATACTAAACATTAAATCTGTTATGAAAAAAGAACTAAACAAAATGAACACAAAACGATCAGCTTTAAAAATGGACTCGTAACTGGAAAAACCGAATGAAAAAAGAATGTTAACAACAAATACTTTTTCACACCCGACCCACTTCTGCGGAATCAGAATCAACGTTGAATTTAAGCAAGCGAATGAGTCGATTGGAGTAAACTATTCTAGTTCCACGTGCCATGTTTAATGGATGCCAGTTATCAGTTATCTCCTGTTAATTTCCCTCTGAAAGTTTACCACTGCCTTAACCGGGTATTGAACTCACACTCTTTGGGTCCTGTCACTGGATCTAACTGACGCCTTTATCCACTGTGCCATATGTCCTCCCGGTGAGCGAAATAAAGGGTTCAGTTCGACATTCCAAACACCTGAAGGAGACTGGAGTGTACAACGGCCGAAACGTTGTAATAAACGTGGCGACGAAGATGAGGACAATTGTCCGAATAATGTAAATAATGTACATGATACCTCATCTCAGAAATATAGACAAATACCTTGGATCATTTTACTAGTTCGGCCTGACTTATGATAAGCCATATCTCAAGCGGCCCAGTAGTCGGAAAATGTTACCCATTCCTGCAACGTGACAGACATTGATAATTCAAGGTAGAACTAGATAACTCAAGATATATACAGTTTAGTAATTAAATTAACAGTTGGGCCTGTCATCTTTATATATATATATATATATATATATATATATATATATATATATATATATATATATATTATATAAAACCAATCCTTCTTTTCAAATAGCCACACACAAAAAAAAAAGTTTTATTTTTTTTCTCTGGCCTCAGAAGACATTTTCTCTAGAAGCCTCTACTTAGGTTACAAAGCAAAAAGCCTTTTATCTGTTACTCAAACTGAAATGTGTAAATAATTGATGTATTTAGCCATCTTCTAAAATTTATGCCCATTTATCAAAGCAAAAAGCAGTAAAATGAAAACCATTAGAGAACCAGGAAAGGCAGGATTTAATTCTAGAGGATTTCGTTTTTATAGCTCTAACAGCCAAGGCCGGTGGGTCCCTACGGCAGGCAGAGAATGAAAGGCTATTAAAAGTTGAGCTAACAATCATCAACCATTTTGTCAGACTTGGCTTCCTGAGGTCGACTGTCTAAAATTCCCCAAAGGGGAGCTGCTTCTTTGGAAAGGTTACTAACATTTAAAGGAGTCTCCAGGGGAAAAGACTATCAATAGTTGATCATGGAAAAGGAACACACAAGCAGACATCTGGGGCCGGAGGAATTTTCCAATAGTGGTAGTTAAACTAATAATCGGCAAGCAAAGAGCATTTCTCGTTGGGTCATTAGTTGAAGAGGTTGCTTCGTTTTTCTCTTCTAGCTAAATAACCTACATATCTACGGTATTTTCTTGCTATAAAATCGCTTAATACGCTGAAAATGTTGCTTATTTTATTTAAATCAATAAATAAGACGAAAGTTTCGACGAAATTATTTTTTAAATGCATGTTGGGCTTTATGAAGTATAAAAACCCTGCCGGGCGATTTAATGCCGTTATCAGCTTTCTATTAGAGTCTGTAGGTAAACATTGGTTACGTTTATTGTCGAGTCGATAGACAGGCCCATCGCCAGAGAGAGCAGGGTCTGCCTCACAATCATTTAATTCCATTGCGAAAATAGATGTAAACTAATTTTAGAGCGTAAATTTTAATTCGGGTCCTTACCCACATCTCAAAGAAATCAGGCGACTGGCTTGTCTATAGGTAAACAGTGGTCGCGTTTACAGTCGAGTCTATAGGTAAACACTAGTCGCGTTTACAGTCGAGTTTGCAATTACCCACCCGGTAGGTGGCGCTATTAGAAGTTACCTTAAGCCTCTGCAGGGAATGCACCCGGCGTAACGGAGGAATTGTCAATAGGGCAAAATGTTGATAGCTCTGATAATACAATCAAAGGCGATATTTTTGTATACAGGTGAACCAGTGATTTTTAACCGCCATGAAATTTTGTGCCGTGAAATTTTGTCACGACATATTGAAGAAATCGTGAGAGAACACCAGGCTCAGGTATCACAATAAATAAACTGTACAAATAGTTGAATAGAAACAAAAAATCTATGGTTTTATTTCATTACATTTATATGAATACCCTTTAAAAATTTTGCTAAGCCTTCGTGATATTTTCATTTGCTTCTAGGTGTGCCATTGCTTAAAGTTGAGAAACGCTACCATAACAAAATATCTAAGTAGGGGATCAGGCTGCTAATACATTGTTATTTATTGCTTTTGTCCTGGGTTAACTTTCTTTGGATATTTTTACATATATTTTTAGAAAGCAAGATTTCTTTCTTACAAATGATAAAAATAATTATAATGATGAAAATCCTATATTACCAATGCAATGACTTAAGAATATGAGGTCAGATCAAAATGTATTAGAACTTGCTCTATAACAACACAGCATTTAATCTTCGAAATAGACTCCTTCTGAAGCCACACACTTTATTTTGCATTGTTTTCATTGATGGAAACATTCCTGGAACTTCTTTGAGGTAGCAAACACTCGCCTTATCACATTTCTCTTGGATTTCCTTGACAACTTGAAATCTCCAAATGATGACAGTACCCACTGACACATTTTGGATTTCAATACAAAAGGAATATCAGACATTAGCTAAAAAGGCTTTATCAGTTTTATTGAAATTTTCTACTTCTTATTTATGTGAATTAGGCTTCTCAACCCGAAATAACATCAAAAATAAAAAATGAGAAAAACTACACTCAACTGAAAAAGAAATGAGGGTCTGCTTATTGCACATTTGACCAAACATTGAAGAAATCACAAAAAACACCAGGCACAGGTTTCATACGAAATAAACTGCACAAATACTTGAACAGAAACATTGAAATAAAGTAAGTTCATATTTGTGTGTGTATTTTTTAAAAAATATATGCTTTTTATTTCATAACATTTATATGAATACACTTAAAATTTTGCTAAACGTGCCGTGATATTTTCATTTGCTTCTAGGTGTGCCAAAGCTTAAAATGTTGAGAAACCATAAAAGAATATCTAAGTAGGAGACCAGGCTGCTAACATATTGTTATTTATTGCTTTTGTCCTGGGTTAACTTTAAGTCTGCGGTGAAAAATTGTCATGGCATACATGTGTGTGTGTGTGTTTGTGGAAAAAAGTAATATAACAGCGTTAGTATTTGAATAAATAAATAAGTATTAAACTTTTTATCGCACTATAGCTAAAAAGACTTTATCAGTTTTATTACAATTTTCTACTTCTTATTTATGTGAATTAGGCTTCTCAACCCTAAATAACATAAAAAATAAGAAGCAAGAAAGACTACACTCAACTGAAAAAGAAATGAGGGTCTGCTTATTGCAAATTCGAGCAAACATTGAAGAAAATCAGGAAACAGGTACAGGTTTGGCACTACATAGTTGAATAGAAACATTGAAATAAACTAAGTTCATATTTGTGTGTGTCTTTTTAAAAAATCTAGGGTTTTATTTTATAACATTTAAATGTTTACCCTTTAAAATTTTTGCTAAGTGTGCCGTGATATTTTCATTTACTGCTAGGTGTCCGTTGCTTAAAAAAGGTTGAGAAACACTGGTTTAGTTTTTTGGTGACCCCCAGAATAACTATTATTTTCCCTCACCGAGCACAGAAAAGTATGATTGGATTCGAAATCCCTTTGCAAATGTTCCTTCTAATATTGGACTTCAGTTATTTGAAGAAGAAGAATTTGGCCACCATTTCTTGTGATGGAGAGCTCAAAATAAAATATTCGATGGCACCCATTGATACATTTTGGATTTCAATACAAAAAGAACATCACGCATTAACTAAAAAGGCTTTATCAGTTTTATTGAAATTTTCTACTTCTTATGTGAATTTGACTTCTCAACCCTAAATAATATCAAAAATAAGAAGCGAGAAAGACTCCGCTCAACTGAAGAAAAGGGGGTCTGCTTATTGTAAATTCGACCAAAGATGGAAGAAATCGAGAAAAGAAAACGGACGGTTTTCGCGCTAAATAAGCTGCACAAATAGTTGAATTGAAACGTTGAAATAAACAAAGTTCATATTATGGTTTTATTTTATAACATCTAAATGTATACCCATTAAATTTTTTGCTGAGTGTGCCGTGATATTTTTATTTGCAGCTAGGTGTGCCGTTGCTTAAAAAGGTTGAGAAACACTGGTTTAGTTTTTTGATGACCCAAGAATGACTATTATTTTCACTCATTGAACACAGAAAAGTATGATTGGATTCGAAATCGCTTCATAAATGTTCCTTCTAATATTGGACTTCAGTTATTCGAAGAAGATGAAGAATTGGCCACCATTTTTAGTGATAGAGAGCTCAAAATAAAACATTTGATGGTACTCATTGATACATTTTGAATTTCAATACAAAAGGAATATTCCACATTGACTAAAAAGTCTTTATCAGATTTATTCCAAATTTCTACTTCTTATTTATGTGAATTAGGCTTCTCAGCCCGAAATAACACCAAAAATAAAAAGCGAGAAAGACGACGCTCAACTGAAAAAGAAAAGGGGGTCTGCTTATCGCACATTCGAGCAAACATCAAACATTGAAGAAATCACGAAAAAAAAAAAAAAAACAAACAAAAAAAAACAAAACACCAGTCCCAGTTTTCTTCACACTAAATAAGCTGCACAAATAGTTGAATAGAAACATTGAAATAAATTAAGTTCATATTTGTATGTGTATTTTTTTAAAATCTGTTTTTTTTTGTTTTTATTTTATAACATTTAAATGTATAATATTTAAATTTATACCCTTTAAAAATTTTGCTGAGTATACCGTGATATTTTAATTTGCAGTTCGGTGTGCCATTGCTTAAAAAAGTTGAGAAACACCGAGGAATACTTTTATGACAAAAAAAAAAAAAAAAGTAGAAAAATGATCAGAGTGTTTTATCTGTTCAACCCTCACTCGTTTACGATATGAATTAAATTGGGAATGCAAAAAGACGGAAACAATTGGCAGTAAGAAATGTTCGGGAAACGAAAAGAAAATTGGAAGACAATAATTACAATATTTACATTATTCGGACTATTGCCCTCATCTTTGTCGCCATATTTATCACAACGTTTCGGCCGTTGTACTCTCCGACCTTCTTCAGGTGGTTAGAATGTCGAACTGAACCCTTTATTTCGCTCACTGAAGTAGAATGTTCTAGTCCCACGTGCTATGTTTATCTGTTATCATCTCCTGTTAATTCCCCTTTCCAAGTTCTCCACTGCCTTAACCGGGTATTGAACTCACACTCTTTGGATCCTGTCACTGGATCTAACCAACGCCTTTATCTACTGTGCCATGTGTCCTTGAGTATGAATTTCTGGGTATTATAAACCTAATGAGTTCAGTAGCATTTTTTACCAATGCTAATATTGCAATTTTTGCTGTCCGAACAATGTAAATACTGTACATAATATCTCATCTCAGAAATATAGACAGATAATAATTAGAATATTTGACACAAACTCGTTAAATATGCTACCAACTGTTTCTCTTGCCTTCTATTTGTCTTGTGAATATTCTATTCTCCAAACCTTCTTTCCTCATTATATGTCCGAGAAATATCAACTCTTTCAAATCGTAGGCCTCAGTTTGTGAGTATTTGCTATCCTTAAATTTTATTTCCTCATTGTTAATTAATTAACCCCATCTTTTTAATTTCTGTTTGAATGAGCTGACGGCAAATGATGACAACTTTTCAGTTAAATTTTCAGCAAAATGCTATGAAGGTAAAGAGATTTAAGATGGAATGTTAGAAGCATCCTTGCCCTTTTTTTGTCTCTCAGAGAATGGGAATGAAAACACAGGATAGAGGAGCTAGATGTAAGGGGTTGAGGTGGAGGCAGAAGGAAAACAGGAGAGGAGAGAGGGAGAATTAAAGAACAAGAATGCAAAAGAATTAAAGAGAGAGAGGGGAGAGGACAAAAAAGTGTGTATGAGAAACTAAAGATAAGCAGAGTGAAAAGCAAAAAGAGAGTGACAAAGAAAGAGTGAAAAAGGGATTGACAAAGAGAATGAGAGAGAAGAGGGAGACACGAGAAATAATAAGAGACAAAGAGAGAAGGCAGAAAGACAAAGAGAGAAGGCAGAAAGACAAAGGGAGAAGGCAGAAAGACAAAGAGAGAAGGCAGAAAGACAGAGAGAAGACAGAAAGACAAAGAGAGAAGGCAGAAAGACAAAGAGAGAAGGCAGAAAGACAAAGAGAATGTAAAAATATCAAGTAAGCTGATAAGTTAAAAAAAAATAAAAATAGAAGAGAAATTTTTTTAAAAAAAGGGAAAGGAGCAAAAATGAAGAGAGAGAGAGAAAAGGAGAGGGAGAGAGAGGGGACAGAATAAAACTGAACAACAGTCATACACAATGAGGTGTTAAAAGAAACGAATGAATTTTTTTCATCAAGAAAATAACCACAGAATCTGATGTGGATATTACAAATTCCTTTTCGAGGCGGAATTAACCAAGGCAGTTAATAAGGGAGACAAAGAAATATAAAAGATGCCCTATTAACTCCTAATTCCTGAAAAAATAGTAATATGGGTCTTAATTAGCAGAAGGCAGCAAGGCATAGGTGGGGGTGTTAAAAACCATTAATAGCGTTCTTCGTTTCCAATTAAGGAGTAGCGGATAAATTAATTGAGTACATTTATGCACCTGCAGATTATTTTTCAATCCCAGAAAAAAAATGGCGGGAAAGAAAACGAACAAAGGTACTTCTGAAATGAAATAAAAATTGTACTGGGTGGTCCGAAAGTCCTGTCACCCCTTACAGAATATAATTTATATATATCAACGCTCTGTAGAATATTATCATCAAGGAGAGAGTTTCACATTAACGATACCAGAATATCCATCAGTTGAAGGACGACGTTTGGAGAGAGCCTTTCCAGCAATCAACAAAGAACAGATTCGTAGAATATCACATGGCACCACATCATTTTGTGCCACGAATGGTGTTTCTACAGACCTTCTCGACTAAATCCAGTACAAGTGCTTTGTATTATTGTATTACTTGTCCGTCTATTGTTCTCATTACTTTTTGGTAGAGGGTGACAAGACTTTTGGACCACCATGTACATTTTAGTAGTAATTTGATCCCCTATGAAAAAATATGATTAATATAAGGGGTGGTCCGAAAGTCTTGACGCAAGAAAAAAGAATTCTCGAATGGCTGACTTTTTGGTAGGGGGTGACAAGACTTTCCGACCACCCTGTACAAGTCTCCTGGACAGGAAATGGGGTATCGGTTTTATATTGTTATTAAGTAGTAAATTGATTCCCCTCGTAAGCATGATTAATATACGAATTTATACATGTAATAATATCCAACTCTCCTGGACAGAATATGGGGGATTGTTTTTCTATCGTTATTATGTAGTAAATTGTTTCCCAAGAAAAAATGATTAATATACAGCGTGGTCCGAAAGTCGTGTCACTTTACGTAATATAATTTTCATCAACGCACCCTCAAGGTAGGGGTAGACAAGACTTGCCGACCCCCCTTTAGAACTCTCATGGAAAGGAAATGGGGATTGGTTTTCCTAAATCCAGGATGTGCTTTGTGATTACTCTATTACTTGTCCGTCAAGACTTTTGGACCACCATGTACATTTTAGTTAATTATCCCCATGAAAAATATGATTAATATAATGGTCCGATACAAGAAAAAGAATTCTCGAATGGCTGACTTTTTGATAGGAGGTGACAAGACTTTCCGACCACCCTGTACAACACTCCTGGACAGGAAATGGGGGATCGGTTTTACATTGTTATTAAGTAGTAAATTGATCGCCCACGTAAGCATGATTAATATACGAATTTATACATGTAATAATATCCAACTCTCCTGGACAGAATATGGGGGATTGTTTTTCTATCGTTATTATGTAGTAAATTGTTTCCCTACGAAAAAATGATTAATATACAGCGTGGTCCGAAAGTCGTGTCACTCTTACGTAATATAATTTTCTACATCAACGCTCTGTAGAATATTATCATCAGGGAGAGAGTTTCACATGAACGATACCAGAATACACATCAGTTGAATGGCGCCGTTCGGAAAGAGCCTTTGCAGTAATCAACAAAGAACAGTTTCGTAAAATATCACACAGGATATGGTGACATCATTTTGTGCCACGAAAATAATGGTGTTCAAAGGACAGGAAGTTGTGGAGAGCCATAATCGTCTACGTCCTGAAAGAACATGGAACATGGAAGATCTTGGCAGCAGCAAATCATGCATGATCATAAAATTCCATTTAATGTGGTGACAATTATAAAATATCATGATTGTGATGCTTTAACTCAAACTGGGTCATAGGAGCACCATACACAGAACAGCTGTAGCAGTAATGAGTGTTTGTCTATGGTAAGAGAATCTGACAGAGGACATTCCTCTTCAAACTGTTTTTGAAAACAGAGTTGTCCATTTCCTAAACTAATTCCCCAACCAAAGCTAAAGACCCCAGTCAGCTATTACTATTTAAACTATAGATGGGGGAGACAGATTGATGCTTTTTCCAAAGAATAAAACATACCATGGCAATAATTTGAACATTGTATGCTTGTTCCTGTGAAAACATCGATAACCATTACACTACCCACACAACCATTCTTGATATGGAGAGAAAGTATACTTGTAAGTCGAAAACAGAATTAGAACAAATTCTTACATTCTTGGAGATTTTAATATGCAGTCAACAATTCTAAAGAAGGAGAATGCCTCCAAGAAAACTTTTTTCTATTAAAAACACTTGTTCCCGAAAAGCAATGGGGGACCTATTTTTGGTCAGGGCTTCTATTCAGTGATTCTTAGAATGAAAATAACTATTTTCAAGTCCTTTATATTGCTGCGAAAAAGAAAAAAAATAATGCAGGTAGATCCAATTCCAATTGTCCAGATTTCCAAATGCTGTCATCGTTTTCTGCTTCCAGGGAATTACTTTCTGCTGTCGGATTTGTAAGAGAGTCATTTTAGCTTAATGATTAGGGGCATGGACATGTGGCCTACTTGTGCCAACCTTTCCGAAAATTACAATGATGAAAGGAAAAAGACCTTGGGTTCGGAGTTGTTTATTTGACTTCCAAGCGTGCAAGACAATAAGAAACACTACCTGCCAAAAAAAAGTAAAGTTTTGTTGAAATCGGTTGAAAAATGTAGGAAATCCGATCCCATATATAAACGAACACACATACAAACAACCTGGGTTTTATAATAAGTATAACTCGATATGAGTTGTTCCCCTTTCATTCTGGCGACAGAATCCTGTTTTATCGGGTTTTCAAATTGATTTCGTGTAAAAACAATTGTGTTTTTCCAATTTTGGACGCTGTCAGAACCACCGCAAGGTAATTTTACACAGTCCTGTGAAGTTTTGTTGAAATCGGTTGAAAAATGTAGGAAATCCGATCCAATATATAAACGTACAGACACACACACACACACAATCTGCGTTTATAATAAGTAAGATGAAATGTTTGAACAGAGTTTATTTCAAGAATATCCTTGTGGTTAGTACACTTGACGTACAAAAGATTTTTTTTTTTTAGTTAGGAGAGTTTCATTCATTTAACGACATATCATTGTTTGTTGTGTTATTTAATATCAAATTCATTTTTTTAAAAAATTATACTTGATTTAAAAGATAAATATTATTCTGGCTGATAGTTGAAACAAAGATGTAAACATTGGCCAGGTTTATATCAGCATTAAAATTAAAAAATGGTGTAGTTTAAACTCGTCAGAAGATAAGTGTTGGTCCAGTTTACACCATATTCTAAAAAGTAAATGTTGGACCAGTTCATTCTAAAGTTAAAAGGTAAACATTGGTCCATTTTACACTAGAATCAAAAAGGTCCGGTTTATATTAAAGTCCCAATGAAACATTGGTCCAATTTATCCACAGAAATATTTTACTTCAATTTTGCCTTGATAAAGTTGAAAAAACTAAAATGTTTTTCCTATTGTCATTCTTATACACACTCTCTCTCGAGATTATATATATATATATATATATATATATATATATATATATATATATATATATATAGTTATAGTGGAACACACCTATTCTATGGTTAATAGACTCTCCCACCTATAATAAGTAGGAGTAGTAAGAGTAGGGGGTCGGTCAGTGGCACCTCGGCGTGGTGTAATGGTTATCAAACTTGTCTTGCCAGATCAATTTCGAGTGAGTTCGATTCTCACTGGGTGCCTAATACTTTCGGCCTTGTGCCACATCTAAGCTACGCTTAGAAAATCATTGGGCACCTCGGCGTGGTGTAGTGGTTAGCAAGCTTGTCTTACTAGCTCAGTTACTACTGAAAAGGGAGTTCGACCCTCACTGGATGCCTCATATTTTCGGCCTTGTGCCACATCTAAGCTACGTTTAGAAAATCTGTAGGGGCACCTCGAGGTGGTGTAATGGTTGCCAAGCTTGTCTGGCTAGAACATTTACGACTGAGTAGTGAGTTTGATCCTCACTGGGTGTCCCATACTTTCGGCCTTGTGCCACATCTAAGCTACGCTTGGAAAAAAAGTCGTTCGCGTCTCGAGGAACCCGAACGAGGCTACACTGAAGGGCGGAGTCTCTTTCGGGGAGGTAAACCGGCCCTGAACCCGTTTATGATGCCTCAGTGAGGGGGGGGGTTAGTAACCGAATATCGTCAGTGGATCGGTCAGTCAGTCGATGCCGGACGACCGTTAGTCGGATATTAAAGTATCAGCGACCACAACTAGATTTCTCTGTGTCATTACCTATTATATCAAATTCCTAACGTTTTGTACGTCGAACCTATTTTAGGACCGACTTAGTACAAATACAAGCCTCCACTGTGAAACCACTCCATAATATATATATATACAAATATTAATTAATGTAAGTGAAATGTAACAAGTGCTGTGTTTATTTTTTCTTTACATTATTAATACTCTCTCCAGTAGATGAGCAGTTCCCTATGCAAATTGTTTTGGAATCTCTTGTAAACAGGGGCCTATGAATGGCCTTGTTAAGGTTCTTGCTCAATATTTTTCTTATATCCAGGGATTCAATTATTAAGTTTCATCCTCTCCCTTATAGATTCGTCACTCAGGGCCTGGGATAAAATATAGTAAGAAATATATGTATTGCGCTTGTACAAATTCTGATGTTAAATGATTGATTTATTTATTTTAAAGCCAAAACATTTTAGATTGTCATTTTTTTTTTCACTTTTCGAGTGTATATTTCATTAACAATTTTGAGAATAACAAACATTTTTCCAGATACAACTACTATCTAACCCATATTTGGGATGAAGATAGATTGCTACCTTTACAGAAATTGGATACTCGAATTCCGGGTTGGTTGGTTGTTTTTGTTTAACAGCATATAAATTTAAACGTGCTACGAGGTTGGCATTTCAGTCCCAATCTTTCTCTGTTGAAACGGTTAAATGAAGCCGTCTCTTCTACTCCAACAGCTTCTTGCACTTCCCGACAGTGGAACTCCCTTCCTCATACTTGCTTCCCTGATAGCTATAATCTTTAAATATTCAAATGTAATGTCATTCGACATCTGATATTTTGATCTTTATCACTGTCCTTCTCTTTTTCCTTTCCTCAAACACCTCGGTTTTATTTTCATTCTTTGTAACCCCTTGCGTGCTAGTGGCACTCTTGGAATTGGAATTGAAATTCAGCTAATTAACAATTCACAGCCATTATTCATTACACCATTTGCACAGCCAAGTTTACAGCACCTGGTATTCCCAAGCAGTCGCCCATGTATTTAATGGACAAGCTAGAAGTTGCTTAACTGGTGATCGTACAGGAACCAATGTTTCAACGTGATGCTACTGTAAGGTTAATTCCAGTCGGGTTTTCTCATGCACAAATACCCTTGGGAAAGGTATGGATCTACATCTCTCCCCCAGCTATGGGTTAGATAGTAAGACTTGAATCAGCAGCTTATTATTATTTCAAATAATTTCTTACAATCTAAGAATATTTTATGGCTTTAAATAAAGTGCCAAAAGGTTGATAAGCTGTAACTATGCCCCCCCCCAAATCATTGTGTGTGTGTGTGTGTGTGTGTATATATATATATATATAATAAATAACATAAATCTCAAAGAGCCAGGAGCAACCTACCTAGGTTCCACCTAAACCGATTGTCAGGGTGTTCTGGCGAAAAAGGAAATGACACAAAACAATTTTTAATGATAAAACCACTAAAACCTAATTAGCATAAATCACATGACAGAAGATAGGAAAAAAAAAACCTACCCCCCCCACAAACCTCTATTCCAATAACCAGGATATATATATATATATATATATATATATATATATATACTCTAGCTTATATGTTACTGCAAAGTTACTGACGTTATTGCTACCAACTCATTTGCAAGGGTCAACTCTTTTCTATCCAATATATCATCATGCAACCCCTGCAATAGTGATTTGCTAG
>CAHIKZ030005589.1:897500-902500 GCA_903632075.3 Acanthosepion pharaonis | reverse complement strand
CTGCTTACGAGGGGAAGCAACTTGAATAATGTTTACTTCCTTGGGAAAGGAAAATTCCCTTCGTAATAATCTCCCGCAAACTTAGAAAATTAAGGGGAAAAATTTTTTTTAAAAAGGAAAACCATAGACTTATTTCCAATCAGATTGCGGATACAGAAGCATCAAAATTTAGAAAACAAGAAGAAAAAATTTACATCAAAAGCTAACTCTCGAGGATTTAAAAAGAAAACATTCACGTATATAATGAGAAATTATTAGAAGCTAAAGTCAAAATAGGAGGGGAATTCTAAAGATCATAGCTCTCCACAACTTCCTATCCTTTGTAGCTCTAATCAGTCTTTATCCCTTTTCTATCCCTCTCAATCTCTGCCCTATCCAGGTTACTTACTGTTTCCCTCTTCCCTTCAATATATCCTGTGTGTGTCAGATTCTCCAAACTTTCCTTCCTTGTTATGCATCCAAGAAATTTCAGTTGTCGCTTTCTGGTTCTAAAAGTAAGTGTTTTTTTTTTGTTTTCATTTTCAACAGTGGAATGATGAGACAGACTTGCCAATTTAGTACTGTGCTTAAATTTCTGATGTCAAGGTACTAACGAGATATGCTTATCAGAACACTTACGATGGAAATATTTATAGAAGATGTAAAGGGAAGCTACATTATGGTGGTAGGCAAGTAACTGAAGCTGAGATGCCAGGTCAGGACTGATAACACTGCAGATTCTTCTTTGGATTTTATCAAAAATTTCTAAATGCATAGCAAAAGCACCAGACCAGATATGACAACTGGCAAGAAGAATTGTTATAGCACATCAGATTCAATATAATCGCTCCACTTCATGGCACAATGAATCAACTTTCCTAGCAGAATATCTGGAGGATAGCATAAGCCGTGTTGATGGAAGACTAAAAAGTTCTCTAAGATGATTAAAAGAGAGCATGTTTGTTTATGGAGTGTTAAAATTAACAAGCCATTTCAGGTCATTGTAAAAAGAAGCATGTGAAGACACTTTTGTATCGTTATTACCTGCTATTTTTATTTCCCTTGTTTGTTACTGTTATGACAGTGACCCAGGGGAAAAAAACATTCCACACACAACATACATTCACTCCAGGACAAATGTTAGATATATAACTGTACAAGATACATTCTGGCGAGCAGAATTTTTATAGCATGGCAGATTCGATAATCTTATCACTTCATGTTGGAGGAAAATGTTAATTTGACCAGGTGAAATTTTCCTGGAGGTTAGTATCAGCCATACTGGTGGAAGACCAAAAAGATTTACTAAGACAATTATAAGTGAGCAATTTTGTTTTGGAGGTATTATAACTAGTAATTTCGATAGTGTAATTATGCAACCTTGCTGCCAATTCTTGTGATGAAACAATTTAAAAAAGAAATATTAAAGATAAATTAATGGCCCTTTTTTATATTTATTTTCTTGTCCATTAATGTACCTGTTAACAATGTTTAAATCTCCCCAAGAAACATCTATTAAAATCAAAATCTAACCTATCTTTAAAAACAGAAAAATTAAAAAGACTGGCCCATATGAAAGTGACTAAATCTGAGATGCCATGTCAGGACCAATAAAATTGCAGATTCTTCATTGGATTATATCAAAAATCTCTAAATACATAGCAGAAGCACCAGACCAGACATGACAAAATTGTTATAGCATGGCAGATTCAATATAATCTTTCCACTTCATGTTAGAGTAAAATGTTAATTAGAGCAGGTGCAATTCTCTTGGAGGTTAGCATCAGCCATACTGATTGAAGGCCAAAAAGATTCCCTAAGACAATTACAAATGAGCAGATTTGTTTTGGATGCATTATAACTGACAATTTCAACTGTTAAATTATGAGATACAGCTTCTTGGGAAGAAACAATTGACAATGACTTTTTTTGACAATGACCCAGGGGAGAGAAACACTCCCCACGCAACATACATTCACCGCAGGACAAATGTTAGATGTATAACTGTACAAGATAGATTCTGGTAAGAAAAATTGTTATAGCATGGCAGATACAATATAATCTTTCTACTTCATTTTGGAGGAAGACATTAGTTTGAGCAGGTGCAACTCTCCTGGGGGTTAGCATCAGCCATAATGATAGAAAGCCAAAAAGATTCCCTAACACAATAACAAGAGAGCAATTTCGTTTTGGTGGCAGTATAACTATCAATTTCAACAGTGTGATTATGAGACCTAGCTGTCAATTCTAGACATGAAACAATTTAAAAATATATATTCAAGATAATGGCCCCATTTCATACATTTACTTGTTCATTAACGGACCTGTTAAAAATGCTTAAATCTTCTCAAGAAAAATCTATTAAAATCAAAAACTAACCACTCTTTAGAAACAGAAAAGATTACAAAAACTAGCCGTAGGAAAGTGACTAAAGCTGAGATGCCATGTCAGGACTGCTAACATTGCAGATTCTTTGGATTTTATCAAAAATCTCTAAACACATAATAGAAGCACCAGACAAGATGTGATGACAATATCCAAAGGATGGACAAATGGTAGATATATATATTAGACATATATATATATTACACATATATATATATATATTAGACAGATTCTGGCGATAAAAACTGTCTAACATGGCACAATGAATCAACTTTCCTAGCGGCAGATCTGAAGGATAACATGTTGATGGAAGACAAAAAAATTCTCTAAGACAATTAAAAGGTAGCAGTTTTGTTTTGGAGGTATTATAAGTAGCTGCCAATTCTTGGGATCAAACAATTTTTTAAAAAAACATTCAAGATAAATTCATGGCCTTTTTATATATTTATTTTCTTGCTAATTAACATACCTGTTAACAATGCTTAAATCTCCTCAAGAAACATCTATTAAAATCAAAAGCCTCTGTTTAAAAAGAGAAAAAGCTACAAAGTCTGGCCAACTTATTACAAATCATTATTATTTCATATTCAACAGAAATACTTAGAAATGAAGATTTTTTTTTTAATGTAACAACAGATTCTAAATGAAATACCTTTTGTAGAACGTCAATGTCCTGAAAGAAAGAAAACAAAATCAACTCTGCAGTGTCTGCACTTTTACCTGTAGTGCCAAGGCGTGGCGCAGAGTTAAATCATCTACCTCATCATGAAAGCAGTGGGCAGCTGAAAGCGATTTTGAAACTGAACTTACAAAGCAGATAGAAAAATCGATAACAAGAAACAGATTTGTATGGAAAGTGAAAGTAAAGGGTAGACAAAAGAGAAAGAATACTACTAAATTTGTATGGAAAGTGAAAGTGAAAGTAAGTGTAGATAAAAGAGAAAGGAATAGCACTAATCAATCGTTGCATCCTCAGACACTGGTCAATGCAATGTACAGCATCCAATGAAGCATCATAAAGACAATAAGACAGGATGTTTAATTCCGTTGGCCGGTAATTATGCCAGTAACATCATTATTATCATCAGAAAGCAAAACACAAATAATTACTTTTGGACACTAATTGCAAGATAACGATAGAATGAGAGAGCAAGTACTACTTTGTTGATAAGTCGTTTAGCTCCAGTAAAAGCAGCCAGAATGGTATTGTGAATTTTGGCTTGAGAAGACAAACAAGACCGAAAAATTTTGGTCATACAATCAGAATATGGCACAAGGCCAGGTTTCAATGATTTGATCCAAAAGTCTAACTGGATTGTTTTTGCAAAAGATAAAAAATAACATTGTTACAAAATGCAAAGAAGGCAACCAGAACCCCTCCGCAAGAACAAGCATGGGTGATGTAGTGGACACAGGATTGCAAGCAAATTCAGAATGAAAACATGAAAGTCAATGATGGCAATGATTTGATTTGATTAACGGCATATCAACATATGACCAATTATGGGTCATTTAATGCTGAAATTTAATTTTCTTGAGAGCTTTAAAGTAATAAAAATATGTTTTTCTACTTCCACAATTGGATACATGGTAAATGATACCCAGCTTTTGTGCATATACATGTTTGCGTGAACAGAATTACAAGAGGCCATGATTTGTGTGTTTTATGTTGTAGTTTTGTTGAAGTTATATTTTGGAATACAATTTGATTTAAAAATTTGTAGGACATAATATGGATTAATTCCATAAAAGAGTTCTTTCCTGCCAGTTATTTGGATGATTTTGTTTAGCGGCATATCAATCACTAGGTTTTTTTTAATGCCGATATGTCAATAATTTGAATATTTTTATGGCTTCAACTAAATATACTGTGAACGCAATTCTGTTTCTTCAACTGCAGATAAAACATATTGTTGGTCATGTAGCTTTCAATATGTATTGTTGCTAATTTTACTATAAATAGGTTTTTTTTTCTTACATAACAGGTGTTAGCACATTGGGTGAGGGTAGACCTGGGAAAAACCTCAGTTAAGAGGTGGTTTCACACTATTCAAAGCCTGCAGTCTCCTGATCAGAGGCCTTGCTGCCAGATATAGTTTATCATCATATCCAGGAACACGCTAACATGGGCTAGCACCTCGGGTCAGAGTGGCTCTGGAAACAACAGTAATTAAGAGGTGGTTCCACACTTCTGCCGGATGTAGTTTATCATTATACCCAGTTTGTTTAACGGCATATCATCACTTTTATAGATCATGCTGAAATGTAATTTTCTTTTCAAGTAATATAAAGTATATGTTATTCTGCTTTCACAGTTGAGTACATGGTAGATAATACTCAGCTTTTTTGCATACACATGTTTGTGCAGACATAATTACTAGAGGCAGTGAGATCTGTATTTTATGTTGAAGTTTTGCTGCATTTATATTTTCGAATTCAGCTTGATTTCTTTAAGAAATTGGAGGATATTATATGGATTAATTTCATGAAAGAGTTCTTTCATATTGGTTGTTTTTTTTAGTTGATTTTGTTTAGCGGCACATCAACACCTATAGGCTACTTAATGCCGAAATCCAAATATGCAACTTTATGCATGCAACTAATATACAGAGTATTTACACCTCCAGAGCAGAAGT
>CAHIKZ030005589.1:877500-890000 GCA_903632075.3 Acanthosepion pharaonis | reverse complement strand
TCTCTTTTCTTTTTTTTTTTATTGCTCTACTGTTTTTTAATTCTTCTACACCTTGTAACCAATTGTGTCTTCGTGGCTTTACTACCTTGCTTGGGTGGAAACCTGTTACTTTCTCCTGGCTTCTTGCATTCCAGTCAAATAATATCTTAAAAAATTTTAATGCAATTTTGACCGTTATGTTCTAACTTTTAATACCTGTTCTTTTACTGTCCAACTTTAATCAATAGATAAAGTTTGTTTCATCTATTAAATTCCATTTCCGTATCAAAAAATACGAATTATTTGAAAATCTTTCATAACTAAAATAGTAAAATAAACCATTTCCATACAGGAAACAGGTGACATTTCATTGAACAAAGAATTGGTGTTACTTTTGGTTGTGGTTGAAATTTATAAAAACTTGATCATCATGTATTGCTTGCAAAAAAGAAAAAAAAAAAAGATTTTATTCAAATTCAACCGATACTAATACTGTTTACTCAATGAAAATCGAAAAGTTCCAGCATAAAAACGGTTAATTTCATAATTAAGTACTGACCAAATAATGACTCGGTTATCCGACAACAGATTCTTTGAAACGCATCAAGTCAAATCGTTCTAGGCTTTTAGTTTTTGAGCCTCACCATGTAGCCATCATCACTTAAAATCAACTTACAATCCCTTTTGGCAACAATGTATACACACGTCAAAAGTTTCAAGAGAAAATATTAAGAGAAAGGTGATGAGGAAGAATAATTCTTTTGATGACGAAAACAAGATCAAAGAACAGAGATAATAAAAATATAGGGAGAGACGAGAGGTACTGAAAAGATAATTATACAATCTTTTTTCCCAGAAGAGTTAAATATTAGACTTAAAAGTCAAGATGTTATTGTTTGTCCATGGTATTCTCAGAATCTCTCAGTAGAACCACATTTCTGTTGCTTCAAGTTTCATCTTCATTAGTGAGGAAATTGTCCTGCATTTACTGCCGTATGATATGACTAATATTACACATCAGTTCAGTGAATGCCAAATGATTCCAGCACAAAAATGGTTAATTTCAGAATTAACATCTGGCCAAAGAACTGACCAGATATCCAACAAAAGATGCTTTGACATGTGTCAAGCTGTTCTGGGTTTTCTTGGAGTCTCACCACAGCTGTTGTAGCTGTCATTGGTAAATGTCAAAGGAACGTCATTACAATCACTTTTCGCTATGATGTAAGCACAGGTCAAAGGTTTCAAGCGAAAATATTAACTGAAAAGTGATGAGAAAGAATAATTCTTTTGATAATAAAAACAAGATCGAAGAGAGAGATAAAAAAAAGTTATGGGGAAAACAGCGAGATACTAAAAAATTAATGCCACAGCAGGCACTTAGACATTATGAATTATTCAAAAGCTTTAAAAAAATCCTTGTTTTTGAACAAGAGTCATGAAACAACAAAGCAATATATCAAAAATATTCAAAAATATTCCCATTGCCGAATAACGCAATCAGCAGTGAGATCAATCAACTTCATTTTTGTATATTTTCCTCATTTTGTTTCTTTTTTAATCATTTCACCCCAAGCAAGGCAATAAAGCCACTAAGGGGTTAGTGAGTGTTAGAGAATTAAGAAGATACTGACATTGCATTTTTGGAAATCAAAGTTGGAGTTCCACAAGCAAGAAGTGTGAGAAAAGAAACTTAGTATAATGTCTATATTTCTGAGATGCGGTATTATGTACACTATTTACATTATTTGGACTACTGTCCTCATCTCAGTTACCATATTTATCACAATGTTTCGGCTGTTGTATGCTTCAGCCTTCTTCAGGTGGAACCCTTTATTTTGGTCGCTGGGGTAGACTGTTCTGGTTCTATGTGCCATGTCTAATGGATGTCAGTTATCAGTTACCTCTTGTTCTCCCCCGCCTTAAGTTTATGAGCCCAGAAATTCATACCCAGATATCCTCAAGGACATATGGCATGATAAAGTGGATAAAGGCATTGGTTAGATTCAGTGACAGGACCCAAAGAGTTGTGAGTTCAATACCTGGTTAAGGCGGTGGAGAACTTCAAGAGAGGAACTAACAGGAGATAACTGATAACTGACATCCATAGACATGGCATGTGGAACTAGAACAGTCTACCCCAGTGAGTGAAATAAAGGATTCAGTTCAACATTCCAACCACCCGAAGAAGGCCGGAGCATACAATGATGATAAATATGGTAACAAAGATGAATAATGTAAATAGAAGAAACTTAACATAGACCTTATGGTTACATCTACCTATTTCAACTGTAAAATGATGAGACCTATCTGCCAATCTAGTACTGCATTCAAATTCATAAAGTCTAGGTACTATAGATGAAAGAAATATTTATTTTGAAAATACAAAAATGTGGCACAGGCCAAAAAAGGGGATAGGAGAAGGCTGGTCTTCAATCAGTCTTATTTTAAACTAAGCTAACCACGGTTACTGACCGAAACATTCCACAGTATTCCTTACACTAAAACAACACATTCTTTGTTACTGTTCTTACTACAGCCACCATAATACTTCAATGTCTCTATGAAACCCTAACTAGTTTTCATATGTGCAAATAATTTCCTAAGCTTAGCTGTGGCACAAGGCCAAAAGCATGAGGTACCCAGTGAGGATCGAACTTACTATTCAGTCATAATTGCTCTAGCAAGAAAAGTTTGTTAAAAGCATTACACCATGCTGAAGTGACCCATAGACAAAAGTTCATCCGAACAGTTGCCATGAATGTATTTATAGAAAAGGCACAGGGAATCTATGTTATAGCAGTGGGAAATAGAAGCCAAGGTACTAGGTCAGGAACAATAACACTGCAGATTCTCCTTTGGATGGTTTCCAACAAAGGCAACAAGGAATTACTTTGTCTGAAAGTCTCTTGGAATGATAAGGCTTCTCAACATTATCAGACATAGCTTCTTTGTGAATTGTAAAACCGAAAAACCCATAGAACCGATCACAAAGAACAAATTTATTTGTCCAAACAAATCTTGTATCTTTTTTTGTCATTGTTACCCTTTTGTAACCGAAGAGTAATCGTCTACGAAAGGAGTTAGCAATTCAAACTGACAAATACGACCAGCACGAAGAGGAAGAGATGCAGTAAGCATTCTTGGATGGAGGATTGAGTTCCAAGCATTGAGATCAATCATGGCAGTACAGAAGATCAGCAAATCAGAATTCTCTTGGCAAATATTCCTTAGCCAATCGCAAATCACTTGCCAAAGATTTCAATTGGAACAGTTAATCACAGCAGAGAGACAGGAAGAACAATGTTAAAGCGGCAGATTCCTTGCACGTGGATAATGATTTCTCTGTTAAAATTATATGGCAAGCTTAGGGCCATACCACGTACACAAAATAGGTTTTTGCCTTTTCGACTTGGTTAAAAATATATATATATATATATATATATATATATATATATATATATCCCTCGTCAGAAGTGAATTAAAAAAATGAACAAAGACAAAGGAACAATTAATTGTAGAACAAGAAGCAATTCTTGGATTTGAGATTCTGTCTCATTTAGAAAGGTAACTGCATAATTATTTCTATTTTTACAATAAAAATGCACTCAAGATCAGAAGGAAAGGGATTGTCAATGGTCATTAAATATTGACAATAGGGTTATTATATGTATAATGTAAATGCATTGCTAATGATTTTGCTAAAAGAATTCATTGGAAATCAGGAAGAAAGGGATTGTCAGTGGTCAGGAATGAATCCAAGCATTACTGAGAGAATAAGGCTATGTATAATGTAAATACATTGCTAATGATTTTATTATAGGAATACATTTAAAATCAGGAAGTAAGGGATTTTCAGTGGTCAGGAATGAAGGCAAGCATTACTGATCGAATAGGGCTATTATATGTATAATGTAAATGCATTGCTAATGATTTTACTATAGGAATGCATTGAAAATCAAGAGGGAAGGGATTGTCAGTGGTCAGGAATGAATGAAAGCATTTCTGATAAAATAGGGCTATCATATGTATAATTTAAATTACTAATGATGACTGCCAAAACTGCATGTCAGAAAATTTTTAGATTTTATTTTATTTGCTTTTATATCTAATTATTAAAGATTTTTCAACTGCATGAGACTAATACTGTTTATATCTTCATCTGTTCAATTGGGGGTCTGCATCTTTGTAAATAATAAACAATATATATCTTATATAGGTTACACAACAAACACACTTTCATGCAGACTTACATGTCATTTATATTTATGCTATATATATTTAAGGTAATGCAAGGCAATAAAGCCACTAAGGCACAATGAGTTACTCACCGTGAAAGAATAAGAGAAACATTATTAAGGAGCAAAACCAACAGAAGAAAGTAGGTAACGACCAGACTTGCATTTTTCTTTTTTTTCAAATCAGTATCACCCCATGCAAGGCAGTAAAGCCACTAAGACACAAGGGGTTATAGGGTGTGGAAGAATTCGAAACAGAAACATTAATAATGAACAAGAAGAGGAAAGAGTAATCAGGTGGACAGTAGATAGCGATTGACATTGCATTTAAATATTTGAAGATTAAAGTTAGATAGAAAGCATGGAGTTGGAAGGGAGTTCTATAAGTAAGGCAGTAAAGCCACTAAGACACAAGGGGTTACTGGGGGTGGAAGAATTAGGAACAGAAACATGAATAATGAGTGGGAAAAGGAGAGAGTAATCGGGAGGACAGTAGATAGCGATGGACATTGCATTTAAATATTTGAATTTTAAAGTTAGCTGAAATGCCATCATATAGCTAGTATATATATCTGAGATGAGGTTATTATCATTATTTACATTATTCAGACCATTATCCTCATCTTCATTTCCATATTCACAACATTTCGGCTGTTTTAAGCTCCAGCCTTCTTCAGGTGATTGGAATTTCAAACCAAAACCTTTATTTCATCCCCCAGGGTAGATTGTTCTACTTCCACATGCTTTGCCTTTTCTGGATGTCTCAGTTATTTCTCTTTAACTCAATTTTCCAAGTTTTGTTTCATTACTGCTGTAGTCTGGTATTGAACTCACAACTCTAGTCACTGGATCTAACCAATGCTTTTATCCACTGGACCATGCATCCTTGAGGATAAAGGGTTGGTTAGATCCAGGCGATATTTAAGCTTGCTCCTGCGGAGAGTTCTTCATTACACCTTTATCACAATAGGTAGGGAGGGAAGAGTAGATGTGATAGGCAACAATAAACTACAGAACTCAAAATAGATCGCTGCATTTAAATATTGCATTAATATTTAAGCATACCTTTTAAAAGTTCAATGGTAATTCTTCTGCTGCCACTTAATTTAAAGAGAGTTTGATGCATGTAGGTCCTTACTTTCCATACAATCAATTACTTTTATTTCATGGATGACTTTCATTGGATTTCATAATTAATTTTGATTAATTCCAAATTTATTTCCAAGTTATAAAAATTGTTATCGTACAAACAAATTTGTTGCAAAAAAAAATCACATAAAAAAAAAGGTATAGCAATAAAATATATTAAAATAATTTTCGCATGTAGTCCATTTTGTAGTGTGTGATGTCATTTGTTTATGTTAAGATACGCTTCGAGCACCAACAGACATTCAAGAGAAATTATGGGAAGTTTAAAAGTAGGAAAATCGACCTCACTAATAAACATGATAGGTTACACAACAACCACTCCTTCATGCAGACTTACATGTCATTTATATTTATGCTATATATATTCCAGGTAATGCAAGGCAATAAAGCCACTAAGACACAATGAGTTAATGAGTGTGAAAGAATAAGAGAAATATTATTAAGGAGAAAGAACAACAGTAACTAAACTGGTATAATATGTGAGGCTACATGACAGTTCAGTTTAGGATACAAGTTGGAGGATGCATATTTTCTATGAAATTTCTCAGACGTTCAGTCAGGTAAATGTTGTCAATAGTGTTTATTATAAACAGAGCATTTACTTAAATATTTGTGTATATATAAATAACATGTAACAATAAAATATATATATATATGTGTGTGTGTATATTCGAATGATTTCATACCAAGGAAGGGAATAATGCCACTAAGACGCAAGAGGGTCACTGGGAGTGAAAGGGATGAAAAGACTTTAGTGAGGAGAAAGGACAATAAAAACAGGTTTCAGAAAGACAGAACCAAACATTTATTGTACTTTTTTGTCATGCATTAAATGCCTCATCCTGACATTTTACAGAATTTGGGTACAAAACCAGTGTGGCATGTCAATACGCCAACTTTACCGCTTGCCTTGCAGAAACAGATGGACGTGAATATCAATCCGTGGAAAGATTTACACAGTAAGCCAAGTATAGGACCACAGGTATCAAGCTTTCAAAAACTGAGGTCATGATAGTAGCAGTAGCAGAAGGACAAAAGATAGGTTAGGAAGATACAAGACACAGATATTCATATAACAGATGTTTTTGTCCGAGTAGTGATTGAGGAAATGACATGAGCACAAAACAGTATTCAGGCAGAATGCTTCTTGTAAAGGGAAATCTTGGAAATAGCAGTAGCTGATGGACCACATGTGATTTTAAGGGAGAAGGACATAGTAAAATCATAGAGAATATATGGTTTATTAACTCATTAAATATATCAAGTTTGAAAGATTATATTTAATATATATATATATATATATATATAGACATATTTTAAGACATTTTTATGTTTATACATTCTTTTTATAGATACAAATATTTAAGTAAATGCTCTGTTTATAATAAACAGTATTAAACAGCATTTACTGGCCTGAATGTCTGAGAAATTTTCATAGAAAATATTCATTCTCCAACAGGATTCGAACCTGTATCCTATATGGGACTGTCATTTAGCTTGACGTGCATTTAACCGATTTGGCCACAGAGGAGCGTTCAGTTACCAAGGTCGAATTTACTGTATTTAAACTTCAATCTTCCATGAATCTCTCACGTACATCCACGTCTGCTCATGGTGTATCAAATGTAAACAAATGACGTCACACATTATGAAATGGACAAAGTCCAACAATTATTTTAAGACATTTTTATGATTATACATTTTTATGTTTATATATATATATATATATATATATATATATATAAAAGAAATATAGTCTTAAGGTGTGCTATATTTATGGGATAAAGTGCTCAATATCAGAGATAGAGCGTGTGTAAATATAAAAGTGAACATAGAAGTCAACACTTAGAGGCGACAGTCTGTTTTATGCTATATGCAATCGTCAGGCCAAAACAGACTGTTGCCTCTAAGTGTTGACTTCTATGTTCACTTTTATATATATATATATATATATATATATATATATATATAGCTTTCATTTACTGTAACATTCGTCCCACACTCTCATACATACACTCTCAATAAATTTTATTTTTTATTCCCTGAATTGTTTTTTCTGTTTTCTTTTTGAATTTTTACGTCTGATGAATTGGATCGTATTTACGATTCCAATGGAATAAAATATAACCATGGAATATTAGTGTTTAAGCCTTTTTATTATATCCTTACTCTGTCCTGGACATTGAGTTCTACCTGGATTCTATCCTCTTGGAATTTTTTTTATACAAAATATATATGTATGTATGTATGTATATCCATTTATATATTTTAGATATATGATTGCATATATATATATATATATATATATATATATATATATATATATTAATATTATCCCGGCTAAGGGAAATAGTGAACTGTCAAATAAAACTCTATGAAAGAATAAAAATACATTTTAAAATAAACTACCACAAATAGATTTATATTAAAAAAAAAAAAAAAAATACCAAGGACACATATTTATAGTAAAATGACCAACAACGCATTTTATTTTTAGTTGAAAACAAAATAATGTTCAAAATATTTAGATTTTAGTATTAAATAACCCACAGATGTTGATATGCGGCAAAAAAAAAAAAAAAAATCACCTCTTTTAACATTAATCCATACGATATGGATTAATGTTGCGAAATCCTATAATTTCTTAAAGAAATCAAACTGTATTTCAAAATATAATTTCAATGCAATTTTATAAAGTTAAAATGCCAACAATACTTATTTATTGTAATATGACCAACAATACATTTTTAAAGAAGAATAACTAACAATACATTTTATCCGTAAAAGGCATGCAGTTGTGTTCAAAACATATTTAATTGACGCCATAAAATTGCATTCAAAATATTTCAATTTTGGCTGAGTGGTTGATATGTCGCTAAAAATCAACAAATGAACTTAATGCTTTACATGTAAATAGTGATAGACTAGTGAGAAGCTTCCAATGTTTCGTCTGTGGGAAAGGAGTTGCAATGTTGAAAGTAAGTCATCACCCATATGGCTATGTAGATGCTTTTTGACTTTAAAGAATAGGAGAATTTTTTTGCTTTTAATTAGTTTGGATATAACTTATGTATGGTAATGATGTCTTAAATTGTAATCACATAAAGTCAGAAAAAAAGTTAATATTCAATTCTTGTATATAATACAGACTCGTTACTTTTAAGCTTAAGACTATGGGGGGGGGAAATGGTTACACTCAGAATGTAGAGATAGTATTGGTTGCAATTGATAGACATTTTTCATGTTCTTAACCACATGTTAAAATGCTCATGCATACATTTTACAGAATTTCGGCTCAAAAACTGGTGTGACATGCTGATATGGTAAATTCTTCCAGTGTCAGAAGAAGATGGACGTGCTTGGAAAGATTTACACAGTAAGCTACGTATAAGAACACAGACATCAAGCGGGAATAGAACTGCCATGAAAATATTTATATAATTGAAAGCAGTTTTGTTTTTGAGGCGTTAAAATATACAAGCCAGTAGTAGAATTATAAACTGACTTTCCTAGCAGCAGACTGATTCTATAAATGAATCCACTCTATATCAAGAAGAGACAGAATGTTACTCTCCTGGAGTTTAATATCACCATTCTGATGCCAAGTTGAATATTGGAATGCCAATCAAATATGAATGGTACGTCCAATTTTTTAAGATTTAGGCAGCAAAAAAGTAAGAAACCAGACAAGAGTTCCACAGGTGAGAAGTGCGAGAAAAGAAACTATTAGAATAGTACTTGCGGTTACATCTAGCTATTTCAACCCTAAAACGATGGGACCTAACTGCCAATCGAGTAGTATGCTTCAATTCATATGATCAAGGTAACAAGGACAAAAGCTCATTAGAATAATTGCCATGAAAATATTTATACTTTTTTAACACTTTCACTGCTACTCATTTGCCCAGTGCTGCCCCCATCTGGCCAGCCATTTTTAAAGAAAATGCCAAATTTCAATCTACATGTTTTATTACACAGAAAACTGGCACCAGTGTGTTTTACAGCCTTCCATTTTCATGGATATACCTGGGAATGACTTACCAGATAAGTAATGGGTATACACATGATATCTTTTGAAGCATTGTCCTTTGTGATTTGACGATAGATGGCGCAACGGGACACTCATACCAGCGGTATGCAAAAAACATAGGTTTCTGTACTTAGCCAGCTGGAGCAAGATAAGTGTTATACTAGATCATACCTATTCTATTGTAAATAGACTCTCCCACAGATAATAAGTAGTAGTAGCAGTCGCCAGTGGGCTCAGTGGAGTTGAGTCAGTCAGTCGATGTTGGACCTTAAAGTATCAACAACCACAACTAGATTGCTGCATCATTAACTGTTATTTCAAGTTCCTAACGTTTTATACATCGAACCTAATTTAGGACTGACTTTGTGAAATACAAGCCTCCACTGTGAAAACTACAACAATAAGAAAAACGAAGATCTCCGTAGTTATCAGTGGAAGTGTTAAGAGGTACAAAATGACAGGAAATTGTGGAGAGCCATGTCCTGAAGAGACATGACACAGAGAAGAAAATGTTGTAGTATAATGAACATCCAAAGATTTAGGCTTAAAACTCTATGGGTGGGAGAAAGAAATAAATGTATTTTGATCAAAAGGACTGTGTTGGTTACAACGGGTCTAAACCAAACATTTATCTTACTTCTTCATGATGTATTAAAGCCTCATCCTGACGTTTTACAGAATTTGGGTACAAAACCAGTGTGACATGTTAATATGCCAACTTTACCGCTTGCCTTGCAGAAACAGATGGACGTGAATATCAATCCGTGGAAAGATTTACACAGTAAGTTAAGTATAGGACCACAGGTATCAAGCTTTCAAAAACTGAGGTCATGATAGTAGCAGTAGCAGAAGGACAAAAGATAGGTTAGGAAGATATAAGACACAGGTATTCATATAACAGATGTTTTTGTCCGAGTAGTGATTGAGGAAATGACACAAGCACAAAACAGTATTCAGGCAGAATGCTTCTTGTAAAGGGAAATCTTGGAAATAGCAGTAGCTGATGGACCACATGTGATTTTAAGGGAGAAGGACATAGTAAAATCATAGAGAATATATGGTTTATTAACTCATTAAATATATCTAGTTTGAAAGATTGTTATATTTAATATATATATATATATATATATATATATATATATATATATGTGTGTGTGTGTGTGTGTGTGTGAAAAAGTGTATATAAATATAAATAAATATATATATGTATAATTATTTAAATATTATATGCTCTGTACTTAATTAGAAAGTGCTCAATATCAGAGATAGAGCTAACATATTTGGTTGAATAGATGTGAGATCCAACCAAATATATATATATATATATATATATATATATATATATATATATATTTACTTCTTGCCTATCTGACACTGCAAATTTTTTCTAAACTCTATACTAAACATTAAATCTTATGAAAAAAGAACTAAACAAAATGAACACAAAACGATCAGCTTTAAAAAAGGACTCGTAACTGGAAAAACCGAATGAAAAAAGAATGTTTACGACAAATACTTTTCACACCCACCCCAGTTCTGCGGAATCAGAATCAATGTTGAGTTTAAGCAAGCGAATCAGCCAATTGGAGTAAAGTGCCATGCAGATTTAAATTTTTCCCACTTGTGACAAATGCAGCTATCAATATTTTTTGCATGCTAGCATGCTAATTAACATTCGTGTCAGTCAGCTGTTGGCTCTCACGATGGCCAATAGAATCTTCCTGCCTCTTCATGGCAGCCAGCTATAGGCTCTCACTCTGGCCAGTAGAAAATGGCCACAAACTACATGAAAACTGTCATAGAAGCATGAAAAAATCGATTATTTCCACTATCGATGGGTGTTGGGAAATGCAAAGTCGGTCTTAGCCTTCCCACTAACTTGGAGCATGTGCATGTAAATTTTGGTGCAAATCTGTCGAAAATTGCAGCTATGCATTCGTTAAACACACTCACACATCCTGCCTTTTATAGATTTTATATATATATATATATATATATATATATACACACACATAAAATGGTATGATATGTTGGGCTTCAGCCTTGAGAAATAAATTTGAAAAAGTGTGACATTGACATTCACATTTCTGTTCAATGTTTTTTTTCTCAAATACTTTCATTTTCTGATATTAACACTTTACATCTTAGTGACTTTATCACCTTGCTAGGGTTTATATATATCATGAAATTAAAGTTCTACAATTATTTTAACACATTTTTATGTTTATACATTCTTTTTATACATACAAATATTTAAGTAAATGCTCTGTTTTATAATAAACAGTATTAATAACATTACCGGCCTGAATGTCCGAGAAATTTTCATAGAAAATATTCAAAACAGTATCCTATACAGAACGAGAGATTCATGTAAGATTGAAGTTTAAAAACAGTAAAATTGACCTTGCTAATCAAACGATCCTCCATGGCCCGATCATTAAGGCACGTCAGGCTAAATGACAGTTCCATATAGGATGCAGGTTCGATTACTGTCAGAGGACGAATATTTTCTATGAAAATTTCTTGGACATTCAGGCCAGTAAATATTATTAATACTGTTTATTATAAAACAGAGCATTTACTTAAATATTTGTATCTATAGAAAGAATGTATAAAAATGTCTTAAAATATATTAGGATGCATATATATATATATATATATACGCATCCTAATCATCTTACCCGAAGCAAGGCAATAATGCGACTAGGACGCAAGGAGTTACAGGGAGTGAAAGAAAATGAAAGGACAATTAAAAAACAGGTTTCAAGAAGACGGAACTGAACATTTATCGTACTTCTTGGTCATATATTAAATGCTTCATACCAATATTTTACAGAATTTGGGTACAAAACCAATGTAACATGTCAATACGCCAATTTTTTTTGCTTGCCTTGCAGAAACATATGGACATGAATATCAATCCATGGAAAGATTTTGTAAGCCAAGTATAAGACCACAGGCATCAAGCTTTCAAAAACTGAGGTCATGATAGCAACAGCAGCAGAAGAACAAAGGGATGGTTAGAAAAAAGCAGGGCATAGATTTTTCAGATATTGCTTTGGGTGCAGTGATTGAGGAAATGACACCTGCAGAAGACAGCAGGC
>CAHIKZ030005589.1:832500-872500 GCA_903632075.3 Acanthosepion pharaonis | reverse complement strand
AAAAAGGAAGGAAAAAAAAAGGAAAAGAATAAATGAAGAGAAGTAAATAAAAATAACAAAGATAAAGATGCTAGTTTGGAAATAAAAATTTCTTCAGTTTCTTTTCTGATGGTATTTCTGAGACAAGGTGATATATTTTTCTTTAAACTAGAGTCCTTATCCTTGTTGTCTTTATCACATACACAGACGGATATACAATGGACTCTCCTATCAATTTCAACATATGAGGATTTGACAACCTCATTCAGTTTTCTTTTTAATATTGATGTTGTATGCAGCACACGAGTCCTGCTAGTGATGTGAATACAAGTCCACATATTGTGCACTAGCGAGGATCCTGGCTGGTTTGAATTCAGAGTTTTCCTTCTCCTAGACCAGTTGCCACTCAAAGCTATAGAACCCAGTCTGTTAAAGAGACATCCGTGGCTAGGATCATTGAGACAATGCGAACGATATTTTCCTTCGGTGCATTGTATGCGCTTTGCCAGGGCTACATACAGTTTTGAATTAAGTTTTCTTTCTATACAGGTTTCCACTAAATTTAACCCAGTCTGTCCTAATATTTACCCATAGTGGGGGGAAAGTGTTGGATTCATACCTTCCTCAAGGATATTAGCACGTAAGTGAATGCAATGAACTAGACTGGAATTTGAACTAGACTCTCCAATTCCTCAATCAGATGCAATTGATGACTCCACCATGCCTATATATATATATATATATATATATATATATATATATATATATATATATAACACACTTGAGCGCTTAGCTTTGGGTGGGTAGAATTGAGATCAACGTGTTTTAGTAGACTCAGCAATTTTCAGCCTGCTTGTCTGAATCATCTTCAAGAAGCAAGAGCAAGATCTAAAAGGTCAGCCAATCTAACAGTGATCTCATCTCACAATCCTTACACTTGCTCCATATGTGGCCTCCTTTGTAAATCACTAGCGGGTCTTAAATGCCACTTAAGATTAACGCACAAACTTTCATAACTGAATCAATAAGCTGTCAGATCCTCATACGTTGAAACCAACAGGAGAAGAGAGTCCATTATATATATATATATATATATATATATATATAAAAAATGTATATTTGGCACTAATGTTTCTTTCAAACATGCTTTGTTGAATATTATAAGAAATTTGTCCGAAAGTGCTTGGGACAATTTTTACACTCCTTACAGTCTCCAAATAGAAAAGTGTAAGAATATTATAGAAACTAATTAAAAAATATATATATATATATATATATATATATATATATATATATATATATATTTTTATGTTTATAATGTTCTTTTTATAGATACAAATATTTAAGTAAATGCTCTGTTTATAATAAACATAATATATTTTATTATAATAAATAATCTGTTTATAATAAATAATCCTCTGTAGCTAAATTGATACGGCACATCAGGCAATATGACAGTACCGTATAGGATACAGGTTTGATTCCTGTCGGAGGATGCATATTTTCTCTGAAAATTTCTTGGACATTCAGGGTGGTAAATGCTGTTAATGCCGTTTATTATAAACAGAGCATTTACTTAAATATTTGTATCTATGAAAAGAATGTATAAGCATAAAAAAAATGTCTTAAAATAATTGTCAGACTTTGTCCATTTCATAATATATATATATATATATATATGTGTGTGTGTGTGTGTGTACAGACATGCACTCATACATGTGTGTATATGTATAAATATATACAGAGTGTGATGGGTATATTGTTGGCATTTTATATTTTTAATTTCACACATGCGCATTGCTTGTTTTTGATTTTGTTGACTGGACAATATAGTGTGGTTCCTTGTCTGTGACAAAAAGAGCACCATGACATAATTTACTCTACCAGAAATTTTGGAAACGGCATGCCTGTGCTGCTTGCCATTCATGCCAGAAGCTCCAATAAGAATATTTCAGAGTGGGTATCAATCTGGCCAAGTGTCTTGGGTCAACCAATATCTATCTTACATATCCTTATAATATGCACCATATTCCTTCTCATTCAGTAACCCTCTACCTTGAGTAGCTCTTGTGGCTTGTTATCAGTTGTTAAAAAAAAAAAAAAGGACGTAAGGTTTGAGTTTAATGCTTATTCCATTTTGGTTTGATTTTTTTTTTTTTTTTTGTTACAAAGAAAAACTACATCTCTGGACAGAATAAAAATGTCTAATGATTTCTTAAAGATTCTATTCTTTGTCCCAATAATAAATAAAACCAAGCACAAGTCCTTATTTGTTTGTTAAAAAAATCATGAGACATACAACCAATTTTCTTCTTTTCACTTGCCGCATCTCGGTGTTCATTCAGCTTTTATAATACCAAGTTGGAATAGGGACCAATAAGACAATGCAACGCAATACAAGACGCAACACGGCATCTTTCTCTCCGCAATATCCACATTAATTTTTGAACAAAGAAGGATGAAGCATCAGAAATTTAAGACATAATCAATAATGAAAACACATCCTCAAGTTAATCTCAAAGAACTGTCGAATAAGAGTCGAATAAAACACTACCTTGCATTTACATTCCTTTCTGGGTAAAGAAAAAAAAAATCGATGAGGCAAAAAAATAAGGCATACAAATTCAAGAAACAAGGTTTTCTGGATGTTTCTCCAAGTAGTAAAGTTGATCCGGGATCTGTTCAAAATTAGAGTCAATGGATTCCGGAAACACAAGCCCAAATCGATTTGCAGAGAATAAATAAAGCTTGATATGTTATTTTTAAATTATTTTTTTATTATTAGATGTTTTATTACGAGATGAAGTTTTTTGTTTTTATTGCTGAAAGCCTTTTTGGACCAATGTCCTTATTTTTTTTTTTGTTTTATTTCACAGACTAATATCCCTATCTTTTCTCTCATAGACTAATATAAACTTTTCTGATGGCTTCTCTCTCATACCTTGATAATTCTTTGTTTTATAATATATATATATATATATATATATATATATATATATATATATATATATATATATATGTGTGTGTGTAGTATGAAATAGATTAAGTCTGACAATTATTTTAAGATATTTTCTGGTTATATGTTATTTTTATAGATACAAATATTTAAGTAAATGCCCTGTTTATAATAAAAAAAAAAATTTAAAAAAAAAACATTTATTGGACTAAATGTCTGAGAAATTTGATAGAAAATATGTGTCCTCCGACAGTAATCAAACCTGTATCCTTCACAAAAACCTCATATAACCTGACGTGCTATACCTTTTAGCTACAGGGAAAGTGTCTGGTGAGCAAGGTCAAATTACAGTTTTTAAATCATGGGACATTTTCAATTTAAAAGCAGTAATTCTCTTTTGTGCAGATATGTAAAACTATGAGAGATTCTATGACAAGTGATATTTTGATTGAAGGACTGTTCTTTGTGGCCAAGTTGGTTAAGGCATGTTGGGCTTAAAGCTAGCGCTCTGCTCTGAGGAACACAGGTTCAAATCCTGCTGGAGAGTATATGTGTGTGTGTACATGTAAAAAAATTCAGATATAATTACAATATATCTGTAAAAGCACAATATCAATAATTTTATCTTTATATATATATATATATATATATATATATATATGTGTGTGTGTGTGTGTGCGAAATGTGTATATACATAAATATACATATATGCAATTTTTTATATATTATTTATATATTATAGATGCAAGATACTTATTGGAAAGTGCTCAATATTAGTGATAGAGCTAAAATATTTAGTTGCATTGATGTGAGTTTGTGACCCTGGGTTTCACGCTATTTGTGATCGTATGATGATTGCAAACAGCATGAAACTCAGAGTCCCAAACTCACATCAATCCAACTAAATATATATGTTTTTTGTCTTTATTATATATACATATATATATATATTAAAAACTAAGGATGGCTTGAATTGAAACTCAAGTTTCATGTTTTTGTGATCTTCAGATGACTAGAATACTTCAAGCTAAGTGCTGACGTTGTCAAGCATTTTTTACTTAGTATAAATAGTCTAGGTGTTGAGCACTTAATTTACTGCATAGGTAGGGGTTTCATTTTTTGATCTTTCTTTTATACCTTGCTTGGGATTTTTTTCTGGTCTAATTATTAGGTTACCTGGCAAGTTTTATGTTGGCCACACAAACATTGTTGTTTATATATATGATATATAAATTTTTATCTATCAAGAATGATTTTAGTATCCTCTTTTCTGTAATTGCATCAAATGTAAACATCATTTTAATCTGATGAAGTCCTAAAGGACAAAATGCATCATGCAATGCAAAACATTTTTCCACTTTGTCATAGATTTTAATATATATATATATATATATATAATAATAATAATAATAATGTCTTAAAATAATCTTAAAATAATTGTCAGACTTTGTCCATTTCGTAATGTGTGATGTCATTTGTTTACATTTGGATACGCTTTTAATGTACATGACAGATTCATGGAAGATTGAAGTTTAAAAGCAGTAAAATCGACCTTGCCAATTGAACGATTCTCCATGGCTTGATCGGTTAAGGCACGTCAGGCTAAATAGCGGCTCCATATAGGATACAGGTTTGATTCTTGTCAGAGAACGAATATTTTCAATGAAAATTTCTTGGACATTCAGGCCAGTAAATGTTATTAATACTGTTTATTATAAAACAGAGCATTTACTTAAATATTTGTATCTATAAAAAGAATGTTATATATATATATATATATATATATATATATATATATATATATATATATATATATATATATGCCAAGAGGAAAAAACTATCCTTACCTGACTTTGAATTATGGCATTTTGTGTCATCCACATGTTTTGAGTGACCTTTCAACCACCTGATGATTATTTATGAACCTTCTCAAATTTAAAATCCTTGATAAACCAATGACATCCTTGCTCTTGTATATAAACACATGCAACAAAATAAATCCTTACATTTGCTTTAATAAAGTCCCTCATAGTTTTTCCTTGCCTTTTTCTTTATATACACTATCTGAAAATAATTTACATATCTCTCTCCCTCTCTCTATATATATATATATATACACACACACAAATAAGAGAAAGAACAAATGGAGTAAAACTGCCTGAGGAAGTACAATCATATCATCGACACATGAAAGCTTTTGTGCAGCAATTTAAAACATTTTTATTATAATCTGTTATAATAAAAGTATTATATTTACATAAGTGAATATTGAAGTGAACGCTCAGAGGCGACAGACTGTGTCATGCTAAATGCAATCAGCAAGCCCTGTAATCATCATGTGGCCTGATGATTGCATCGAGCATGAAATAGTCTGTCACCTCTGAGTGTTAACTTCAATGTTCACTTTTATATTTACATACGCTCTATCTCTGATATTGACCACTTTATCCCATAAACATACCATACCTCACCTTAAAACTATATTTCTTCATATCTATATATATATATATATATATAACACAAGTAAGAGAAAGAACAAATGGAATAAAATTGCCTGAAGAAATACAATCATAGCATTGAAACATGAAAGCTTTTGTGTAGCGATTTAAAATATTTTTATTATAATCTGTTATAATAAAAGTATTATATATATATATATATATATATATATATATATATATATTGTGTGTGTGCAAGAATCAACTAATGGATGAAAGAGATCAAAGTAAAGAGAAATTACTGAATAGTTCACTTGTTTAACATTGCTCACAACCCTGCCAGAAAAGTGGGGGGAGATCTATACAAGCCAACTCAAAATCTCTAAGAAACTTGCAAGACAACAAGCAAGATGTGTTACGGTTAACATCCACAATGGCATTGGCTTCCATTCAGAAAACGGTTTGGTATTTTGCCAAAAAACGGCTTTGATGCAATAAGAAATAAGGTCCGGCACCAAGTGCATCGGCCATAAAGCCTTAACTCTTCAGTGACTGGTAGGGAGATTTTTTTCTTCTTTTCAACTATTTCTCTTTTAACTTGTTTGCTTCCACCATTTTTTCTCTCCGTCTTCTGTTGGTTGCTGAACAAATTACAGTAAATTCCATGGAATCTTTTAGAAAAGTCATCAGAAAATCTTTTTTTACTGGAATAAATCCAGTCTTATATTTTTTCAAAAAAAAAAAAAAAAAAAAAAGAAAAAAAAGGAACCAGCCTTTTTTACCATTAAGCAAGGCAATAAAGCTACTAAGATGCAAAGGCTTTTTGAAGTTGAAAGAACCCGAGAAAACCTTATTGAGATGAAAGGACAATAAAAGAACAGAATCTGAATGAACAGATGACGATGACCAGAGTTTCATGGGTGATTGGTTGATTTGTTTAGCGGCATATCAACACCTCTATGGGTTATTTAATGCCAAAATTTAAATAATTTGAATTCAAATGTCTGCCCTCAACTACAGATAAAATATATTTCTGGTCATTTTTCTATAAATATGTATTCTTGGTACCTTTTATATAATGATGGTCAATGGTGCATTATGGGTAACAGATTTTGGTTTGTTTAATACGATATCAACTCCTTAATACTGAAATTTAATTTTGGAAGCTTTGTTATTTTTATTTTATTTTATGTTTTTTTTTACAAATCAATGAAAGCTGGTATTTTTTGTTTTTTTTTTCAAAATCTATCGCTGGTAATTTTACAATAAACATGTATTTTTAAACTTTCATAGTGTTTTGTTTTTGTTGTGGGGGGGTCTATCTATCTATCTCAGTTGTTTTGCTTATCTATCTATCTATTTATAATCTTTTATTAGTTTGGGGGTTTAGTATTTGCCCATTGCTGGGACCCTAACATGTGTTACCAATTTGAATCAGAGCCGTCCTGGGAACAACAGCAATTAAGAGCTGGTTCCAAGCATTTGAAAATCTCCAATCTCCCTACCAGAGGCTTTGCTATCAAAAAGTGAGAAGTGCAAGAGAAAATAAAAATAATCAGCTTCTAGAACTGGTGATGGCTTTTTCCTTATGTCTTTTTTACATTAAGGTTCACCCATTACAAGAGCCACTCAAGGTAGGGCGTTATGTTAAGAGGCCATTTGTTTGTATTGGAGTGGAAGATAACATTTAACCTTAGCCTTGAACAAGTTACACCATTATTATTATTATTTAAAACCAACAGGTATGATTTCCAACATGATCAGCACCTTAAAGCTGATTTTTTTTAAACATTATTACATCCTAATGAAGGTGATAAAGCCCCTAAGATGCAAGGTGGTGGGTTACTGCGAGTAAAAGAAACTGGGAAAATTTTAAGATTTAAGGGTTGCTTGGAGTGAAAGAGAATGAGAAGACTTTGGTGAGGAGAAAGGACAAAAGAACAGGTTTCAGGAAGACAGAAGATGGTGATAATGCCACTAAGACGCGAGGGGTTACTGGAGTGAAAGAGAATGAGAAGACTTTAGTGAGGAGAAAGGACAATAAAAGAACAGGTTTTAGGAAGATAGAAGATGGTGATAATGCCACTAAGACGCAAGGGGTTACTGGGTGTGAAAGAGAATGAGAAGACTTTATTGAGGAGAAAGGACAATAAAAGAACAGATTTCAGGAAGACAGAAGATGAGGATTATGGTTGCTTTTAAATTTATGAACATCATAGTCTACAGGAAAGCAAGAATCTGGAAGAGATGTACACAGCCAAAAGTCTGTGAGAAGGAACTATTAGAACAGAACTTGTGGTTACATCTAACTTTTTCAAATGGTATTTTAGTATAGAAATGTATAGACAGGGTGGCCTAAGTGATAATCATGATAGTAATTGATAAATCAGATAAAATTATTTTGATATCGTGTGATATTGACAGAGTGCACTTGGATTGTAGTAATGGCTAAATTAGTATTTTGGAATTGTGAAATGATGCCCTGCGTTCATGGTAACGATAAGAGTAACTGATAAAAAAAAGTGTGGATTAGGGACGTATTAAATTAAAACACTGGTTTCTACACGATCACCAAAGTTAAGCAATGTCGAGCTTGGTCAGTGCCTAGATTGGTTAACTAAATGGAAATACTAGGTGCTGCAACCTTCACTGTGCAGTTCCAATTCCCATTGGGTTCATTATATTTGCTTACACACAAATACCCTTGAGAAAGGCATGAATCCACCTCTTCCCCCTAGATATGGCTTAATTAGTAAGATTTGTATAACTCAACCATTATTATCTATAAAAAGAAATTCTTACAATCAAAAATATTTTCTGGCTTTAAATAACCTGCAATAGGTTGATAGACCATAAAAAATGAATTAATGAAATACTTATTATCAACAAAGGCATGATTTTTAGACTTATATACATTGTCTGAAATATAAAGGTACAGAAACTAGAAAGTGAGGGATCAGTTTATATATTGATTGTAATGTAGAATTGATCCTACACTATATCCATATTATACTTTCTTCTATATCAATATCTGATAATGTATGACTCCATCTCTTCTGCCCCCAGCTACGGGTTAATTAGTAAGACCTGTATTACTAAATGTTTATTATCTCAAAAAAAAAAAAAAAAATCAAAAAATAAAAAATAAAAAAAAATCTGACACTCTAAAAATATTTTCTGGCTTTAAATAACCTGCAAAATTAGAAAATGAATAACTCAGTCGATGAAATACTGATTAGCTACACAGGCATGTCTTTTAGATTTATTTACAATCTCTGTAATATAAATGTATAGGAGCAACCGTGGCCTCAAAGTGAGGGATCAGTTTATATATTGATTTTAATATAGAATTGATCCCCCACTTTATATTCACATTATAATTTCTTGTTTATTGATAAGCCGTAGAAAACGAATCAATCAATGAAATACTGATTGAGCTACACAGGCATGTCTTTTAGATTTATTTACAATCTCTGTAATATAAATGTATAGGAGCAACTGTGGCCTCAAAGTGAGGGATCAGTTTATATATTGATTTTAATGTAGAATTGATCCCCCACTTTATATTCACATTATAATTTCTTGTTTATTGATAAGCCGTAGAAAACGAATCAATCAATGAAATACTGATTGAGCTACACAGGCATGTCTTTTAGATTTATTTACAATCTCTGTAATATAAATGTATAGAAACTACAGTGGCCACAAAGTGAGGGATCCGTTTATATAATGAGTGTAGTGTAGAAATGAACCCCCACTTTACACAAGTACTTGTTTGTTGATAAATAACTTGCAAAGGGTTGATAAACCGTAGAAAAACAAATAAAATGAGGAGAGATTTTGGAACTGAAATTGTATCTTTGGTTGAATAGCAAGGTTAATAACGACAGACATACAGCCCAGAAAATGGTCATGTGACTAAAAACGGACCAATGAGAAGCAAGCAAGTGATTTCACAGTAATTATACTTGTGTGCATAATGTTCTTTAATATTGAAAGAGAATAAGTGAGGCCACTTTTCTCAAATTCAGAGATAATGGCTTAGGTGGACAATTCTTAAATTTCCATGTAAATTTTTTTTATTTTCTCATTTGTTTATTTCTTTTCACAATTCTTATTGTTTGGATATTTTTATTTTTTTTTTTGCTGTTGTTTTAAAAAGCTTTTTCTGCAATCAGAGAATAGACAGACAAAATGATCACTACACGCGCCTGGAAAATCAACCCACCTCCTTCTAGAAAAGAAGACCATATTCACAAAATGGATTTTGTAATAAAAAGTAATAACATAAAAAACAGATGAAGAGATATTGATTATATATATATATATATATATATATATATATGTGTGTGTGTGTGTTGTATGGTGGTGATGGGTAAATTAATAATAATGTAATGACAAATAATAACAAAAGAATTAACAGAAAATAATTTCCTCGTGTGTATAGGTAAGAAGCTTCGCATTTGTCAAACACTGATAAAGCTGTATGTATCTTGGTGAAAATTTGGGAAAAGAATGCTTAGCAAACATCTGCTATGAACGTACAAATCTTTCAATAATCGAAAGAGGAAAAATAAAAGTGAAGGGCTGGTAGTATGTAGAGGCTTTAATGGTAGATAGAGAATTATTTGGTATTAGGAAAAAGTGATGGGGGAAGAAGGTGGTAGAAATAAGTGAGTAGGAGGTAAAGTGGCAGGGGGGAAGGAAGAGAGAAAATGGGAAAGAGAAAAGAAGAGAGGAACAGAAAAGGAAGAAGGAAATCTGACAGAGAGAGAAAAAGGGGAAAGTGAGAGAGAGGGGGAGAACAAGAACGTGAGAGAGAGGGAGAGAACAAGAACGTGAGAGAGAGGGAGAGAACAAGAACGTGAGAGAGAGGGAGAGAACAAGAACGTGAGAGAGAGGGAGAGAACAAGAACGTGAGAGAGAGGGAGAGAACAAGAACGTGAGAGAGAGGGAGAGAACAAGAACGTGAGAGAGAGGGAAAGAACAAGAACGTGAGAGAGAGGAGGAGAGTAAAAAAGTGAGGGAGTATTGAAGAGCAAGAATGTGAGAGAAAGAGAGAAGGAGAATTAAAAGTGAAAGAGAGAGAGAGGAGAGCAAAAAGTGAGAAAGTGAAAAGAGAGAGATGGAGAGCCAAAAATGAGAGAGAGATGGAGAGCCAAAAATGAGAGAGAGAAAAGGAGAGCCAAAAATGAGAGAGAGAAAAGGAGAGCCAAAAATGAGAGAGAGAAAAGGAGAGCCAAAAATGAGAGAGAGAGAGAGAAAAGGAGAGCCAAAAATGAGAGAGAGAGAAAAAAGGAGAGCCAAAAATGAGAGAGAGACAAGGAGAGCCAAAAATGAGAGAGAGACAAGGAGAGTCAAAAATATGAGAGAGACAAGGAGAGTCAAAAATATGAGAGAGAGAGACAAGGCGAGTCAAAAGTGAGCGAGAGAGAGAGAGCCAAGGAGAGTCAAAAGTGAGCGAGAGACAAGGAGAGTCAAAAATGTGAGAGAGAGGAGGAGTCAAAAATGAGAGAGAGAGAGGAGTCAAATGAGAGAGAGGGAGAAGGAGTCAAAATGAGAGAGAGAGGGAGAAGGAGTCAAAATGAGAGAGAGAGGGAGAAGGAGAGTCAAAAATGTGAGAGAGACAGGGAGAGTCAAAAATGTGAGAGAGACAGGGAGAGTCAAAAATGTGAGAGAGACAAGGAGAGTCAAAAATGTGAGAGAGACAAGGAGAGTCAAAAATGTGAGAGAGACAAGGAGAGTCAAAAATGTGAGAGAGACAAGGAGAGTCAAAAATGTGAGAGAGAGAAGGAGTCAAAATGAGAGAGAGAGAGAAGGAGTCAAAATGAGAGAGAGAGAGAAGGAGTCAAAATGAGAGAGAGAGAGAAGGAGTCAAAATGAGAGAGAGAGAGAGAGGAGTCAAAATGAGAGAGAGAGAGAGAGAAGGAGTCAAAATGAGAGAGAGAAGGAGTCAAAATGAGAGAGAGGGAAGGAGTCAAAATGAGAGAGAGGAAGGAGTCAAAATGAGAGAGAGGAAGGAGTCAAAATGAGAGAGAGGGAAGGAGTCAAAATGAGAGAGAGAGAGAGGGAAGGAGTCAAAATGAGAGAGAGAGAGAGAGGGAAGGAGTCAAAATGAGAGAGAGAGAGAAGGAGTCAAAATGAGAGAGAGAGAGAAGGAGTCAAAATGAGAGAGAGAGAAGGAGTCAAAATGAGAGAGAGAGAGCAGAGAAAGAAAGAAAGAGAAATAAGGGAATGAAAGAAAAAGTGAGAGAGGGAACAACAGACATAGAAAGAGAATGAAGAATTCAATTAACTGAGGTGAAGCGCAATGGAACTGAAAGGTATATTTCTTGCAAGAAATTACCGAAAACCAATCAAGGCGGAAGTTGTCAGCAACGGATACCAGAGAAATCCCACCTTTTCTAATCAAATTGCATTTGAGAGCAAACTCACCGAGTCAGGTTGGATTACTAACGAAGAAATACCTGTGTGACTAAAATGGTCACATGTCCACTTTCATTAATGCAAGAAACCCAAATCCTCAATGTTAGAGAAGTCCCTCAGCCACAAGGACATTTCCAAAAGAAGCCCTAATAAAGATCTGATTAAATATTCCTGATGGGGAAATGATCAATCAAATAGGACGGGGTCTATGAGCTTATGTGAGATAATGGTAACTACAGATTTTTGCATATGAAATGGTAGAGCTCTTCCAAATTGACAATGGAGACATTTTGTTCATGGCAAACATTTTTTTGTGCATTTTCTATGTTTCTTTTACCCTCTTGTGCAAATTAATTGAAACATCCATTTTAGTTTCCTTTCTTTCCCCCACATGGTCAGTTTTAGACCCACTGGAGTGACAGGGTGTAATTGATTTCTATTTTTCCTCAGATTAGGTCATTTGCAGTGGTGTGCAGTAATATGAATCTATTTTCGTGGTGTATCATGAAATTTGATTGGCCTTGAAAAATACTGTGCCATCCATGATTGCATCTAATTTTTATCATGTCTCGACAGTTGATTAGTTGTCCTATGGTCATTTTCTGCAATGGACATTACTCCAAGGAAATATACAAAAATTGTAATGCTGTATCAATTACCAGTGAGCAAATCAAATTACTATAGACTAGCCTTGAAACTCTCCTGATTTAAATCCAATCAAGAATCTGTGGTCAATCTCTAAGATACAACTTTGTGGAATGGACATTTAAAGTACTAACATGTGCACTGGGAATAGTCATGGTCCAAATGCAAAATAAATAAACAGAATTAATAAAATTTGCAGTCAAAAGAAAGATGGGCAAAAATTAGGTAATTAGGCATGCAAGCAAACGATATAAGTAAATTCACAGGTAAGAAAGCAAAAAGTTTTATGAACCACAAATTAGTGTTAATGCAGAAAAGCTAGGTAAGACAAATGAACACAATGACCTTCCATATAGTCAAGATAAATCTGGTCTGAGGTTATTTAGTCTCCCAATAAGGCAAGATGTGGTACAAAGCCATGTGGAGCGAATCCGAGCCTGTAGGCTTGGGCAAAAATTCCCCATAAACCCTGCATACATGGATTGGGCTTGTCTACCTCCCCAGACATCGCTCTGCCCATCGACATAGCCTCATCTGGGTTCCTCTCTGCCTGAATGTAGCCTGGAGTACCTGAATTGGCAGATCTGAATTGCATCAAGGCAAATTGTAAATCCACCTACTTTATTATCTAAGAAAAGTATCCCAGCATGCATTTTGTGAATTTTTGCCTACAAAAGGACAGAGGGAGAACTTTTGCAGTCATTATATCAGGTGGGAAATCAACAATGTCTCTTCAGGACGTTAATGTAGTGATATTCTTGTAATGGAAAGTCTCACACTCCCTATCGCATATGTGGATTGACTATATTGGTAGATGTATATAGTGAGCACAGGATATACTGGTGGACTTACTTCGGAAATTACTAGCTTGCTAAAAAATTCCTTATCTTTCGGTAGTGTATTCTTTTTTACAATAAACTTCTCTTTCTTTTACTTGAGTACCCCCTTTGTCTGTTTGTAATCTCTTTAAGGATAAAACACTTTGGTCTTCAAAGAGAGACTTGCCTTTGCAAATAAGAGAGACTGCGAGATAAGTGATGCTAGTGAACACAAAATAGGTCAGCATTTATATTGAAGAAAAGATTTTAAATGTAAAACTTGTCAAGTCTTTTGATAAATTTAAACTAGTCTGACAAAAGGCTAGATCTTGCTGCTCAAGGCGTCCTACACATAAATGAACACATCAGATAGGTAGAAGGAACAGCCAAGGCAAATGGTTCTCCTGATGGAATCAATGGCTACATGTCTGTAAACAATAGTGAGCCTTCAAGGTGCTGGTTGTGGTTTGAGCTGGAGAGGGATGGCCTCCACCAGGTTTACTTGCCTAACACATGCTATGGATGAATGAATACCTCTCCACCTTTCAACCTAGGTATGTGAGGCAATTGGTAGATATCCTTGCTTTTGGAATTACTAGCTTGCAAAGAGATTCCCTTTCTTTCAGTAGTGTATTCTCTTTTACAATAAACCTTTCTTTCTTTCATCTATACCTGTGTTGCAGTTCCTTTCACTTGAGTACCACCTTTGTCTGTTTGTAACCTTCTTTATGGATACGATAGATATGTAAATGACTGTCTAATTAGCATAGCTAAGGCATAGACTATATAAATGCCCAAGCAATAAGCTCTCAGTATATGAGATAAACAACTACCACTGGAGTGATGATATATGAAGGAAATAAAACAATTGGTTATCATGGCTCTCCACAACTTCCTGCCCTTTGTAGCTCTTAATAAATTTGGTCTTTTTTATTTTTTCTAAACCTTTTCTACCATCCATTTACTCAAGATTGCTAGATTGGCCATGCATTATTTTCCTGTCCTTGTTAGCTTCAATCTATCCTGTGAGTGTCAAATCTTCCAAGCCTTCTTTCCTCATTATGTGCCCTACAAATTTCAACTCTCACTTTCTGATGTATCATTTTTCGTTTTCATTTTCTCTAAAACTTTGTTGTTGCTTACATGTTCGACCCATACTATTCTCAGCATCCTTCTGTAGAACCACATTTCTGTTGATTCATGTTGCGGTATAGGAGGACTGATATCACATAACATTTCAGGACTCTTTTCTTTGTTTCTAACAATATTAGCATTTGGAGTCTTTCTGCTTCATGTCTCCAGAAAATGTTAATCTGAGAAAAAGCAATGGAGGCAATAAAATTTACAAGCCATTTTGTCATAAAAGATACATGGCCTGAAGATCAGCGTTGAACTCAGTGCCCACTTGTAAATATGATTTTTATATTCATTTTCTTATACACTATTTACATTATTCGGACCATTGTCCTCATCTTTGTCACCATATTTATTACATTTCAGCCGTTGTATGCTTCTTCAGATGGTTGAAATGTTGAACTGAAGCCTTTATTTCACGCAGTGGGGTAGACTGTTCTAGTTTCATGTGCCATGTTTAATAGATGTCAGTTATCAGTTATCTTCTGTTAATTCCCCTCTGCAAGTTCTCCACTGCCTTAACCAGATATTGAACTTACACTCTTTGGGTCCTGTCCAAATAATGTAAATAGTGTACATAATACCTCATCTCAGAAATATAGACAGATCATTTTCTTATATATATATATATATATATATATAAGATTGATCTGTTTGATTTAATTTCAAACAAGCACTTTAATGCTTATGAAATTTCTTTTTAGTTTGAGCCATTAGTAGACTATTTCCTGCAGGGCGGTTTTTCAAAATGGGTGTTTGTCACCCTTGGACGCTCCCAACCTCTATGACCATTTTTTTTTAAATGAATGCGTCAGCGTGTTGACAGTTTGAAATAATGTCTTGACCTCTATGATCTTCAGCTTCTCCTCCATATATTGACAGCAATGTGACAGAATGCAGTAAGCCTTAGATCACCAACACGTAATAACATGCAGTTATATATATATATATATGTCTGAGTGTGTGTGCATATATATATATATATATATATATATATATATATGTGTGTGTGTGTGCATATATATATGTCTGAGTGTGTGTGTGTGAGTGTATGTATATTTATATATATGTATGTATGTATAGTAAAGGTAACAAATCTCTTTGTATATAATCCAAGTCAATCCTAGTAGAAGTAGTAGAGGTTTTATTGTTTGTTTATTAATTATATATATATATAATATTGGACAATAAGGTCAACACCAAATGGTGACTGTTTTATGCTTAAAAGCAATTTTCAGGCCATGTGTACTGCATTTAGGTTCGACTATTTGTATATGATGGTCAATGGTGCATTATGGGTAATACTTTTTAGTTTGGTTAACATCATATCAACATGTTGTGGGTCATTTAATGCTGAAATTAAATTTTCATGGGAGCTTTGGTAATTTTTCTTTCAAAAATCTATTGCTGGCATTGTTTTTTTGTTTACAAAATCTATTACCGCCTTTTTTTTTAACAAAATCCATTGTTGGTAATATTTTTTTTTTGTTACAAAATCTACTGCTGGCCTTTTTTTTGTTACAAAATCGACTGCTGGCCTTTTTTTTGTTACAAAATCGACTGATGGTATTATTTTTTTACAAAATCCATTGCTGGTATACTATGAAAATATATTACTGGTATTTTTACTTTAAAAATATATTTTCCTCCTTTGACAGTGTTTTGCCCACAAGTTTATTTTTGTATATAAGTTTTTTCTTAAAAAAAGTAAATTTTGTACATTACCAAAAGATATGAAAGTAGGACAATAACTCACCTGAAAATAAAGAAGAAAAAAAGCAAATTAGACATTTTCAATGATAAGCAGTAGGGAAAGGATTAATGACAAACTTTTAGTCTTTTCTTTTGCACCAAGTAGCAAAATATTAGTCATACACTTAAAGAAATATATATATATAATATTAAAAGTCAATGATTGCATGCTTGTGTGGAGTATATGTCCAGTGTATAATGATTTAAGTTAAAGTGAGTAAGATTTAAAAATACGACTTGTTTATACAGTATTTTTGTAAGTATTTTATTCTAATTTTTTTCAAACAGACTATCTTTTTAGTTACAATATTAAGTTAAAGACAGACACAAAGAGATCCCGCTTATCTGTTTTATTAAAGACACACAAAGAGATCCTGCTTTGCTGTTTTGTCCAGTTGTTTGTAGAGTAATTATTTATATTTCAGCTTTCTTTAAACAAACAATATTTTAAATATTTAAAAAATATTTTTTAGCATATTAAAAAATATTTTTAATTTAATCTGATTTAAAATTCAAGTTTATCCCGGAAGTTCTATTTCTATTAAATGCTGTAAACAATCAGTAAAACGTTAAACATGAACTTGTAAACCAGATGAATGATGACAAGAACGAATTGAAATATTTAAATGAATCATAATAAAATTAACTTTCATTTCAATAGAATGTTGAAATCATCTTCAGTGTTTTATAACCTGAGCCATCAGTGACCCAGCAGGTCATGTGTAGTTTAGAATAAATATGATAGTACTTTTATTTTTATAAAAGTTTGTATTTATACAAATTCATTTAAATTTCATAATCTGAACTTAGCTCCAAGGAGCTGATAGAAACGTGTGTTACTCAACTTGGCTATGCAAAAAGACCTGCTAGGGGGTACTCTTTAAACCTATAAACAGGCAATCATATGCTCTGTCTTTCAGATATAGTCAAAATTTTGATAAAGAATGCTTCCAAGTAGGCATATTCTCTTCCTTGTTCCTCTGTTGAATTTTGAACTCTCTTACACATGTATATCACTCATGCTTGTTACATACACGATCACATTCTTGTTACAGATAGTTTCATTGTTTTTCCTTTTGTTATAATTGTATACACACATAATTCCTATTGTTAGTAAAATGCACTGTTTAAATTATATATATATATATATATATATATATATATATATATATATATATATATATATCTGAGATGAGATATTATGTACACTATTTACATTATTTGGACTATTGTCCTCATCTTTGCCACCATATTTATTACAACACATTTAGGACACATGGCACAGTGGATAAATGCGTTAGTTAGACCCAGTGACAGGACCCAAAGTGTGTGAGTTCAATACCCAGTTAAGGCAGTGGAGAATTAACAGGTGATAATTGATAACTGACATCCATTAGACATGACACATGGAACTAGAACAGTCTACCCCAGTGAGCGAAATAAAGGGTTCAGTTTGACATTCCAACCACCTGAAGAAGGCCAGAGCGTACAACAGCTGAAACATTGTAATAAATATGGCAACAAAGATGAAGACAATAGTCTGAATAATGTAAATAGTGTGTACATATATACATATATATAGTGACTGGCCACTTTTATCCAAGGAAGCCCATTTTCTGTGGCAGCTATCTAATCCCTAGTGCAGATGCCTGCTCATCTACTTTTGTGTTTGTTCAACACCCACAGAGCCAACCTGTGGTTTATACTGCAACTATGCTGAGTGGACCTTAGTTACAGTTTCTGGGAGAAAGTGCATTATCTAGCATGATCAACAGGCTGAACAATGCCAGCAAACTCAAACCCTCAGTCACGATGACTTGTTACTTTGTGCTAGCATATTATATATATATATATATATATATATATATATATATATATATGAAGAAAATGTATGGAAAAACAAAATTCCAAATATGCTGTTTTAATGTTATTTCAATGTCAACGTCAGACGTTTCGGTCTAGTAGACCTTCTTCAGGACATAGTTATTAAAACATAATTAAAATTAGACGATATTCAAGTCAACATGAAAAGACGATAGATATAAGAGTAAGACTAATCAAAACAGAATAACTGAAATTTGCATATTCGGATTTTTGTTTTTCCATATATTTTTCTTCATACTGTCGGATCTATATCCATATATTTGCTTACATATATATATATATATATATATATACACACACTCATAAAAACTTAACTTTTATTTTTTTTTATTTTACAGTGTATATTACGTCTATCGCCTGCATGTTTGAAAAAACTTAAAGAAAATGCACGCGCGTGTGTGAAATGCAGGTTCTTATTTTTCACCATTATCTCTTTATTCTTGCAATGATTGTGCGGAATTAATTTTCTTCAGAGAAAAAAAAAAAAAAAAAAAAAAAACAGGCAAATAAAAAGATGTTCTGAAAAGAACAACTTTTGCACCCCACACCTTTTCAAAGCCGGCAAAATATCTTGAAGATCATTGTCATAACAGTTCTTTATTTAATAAAGTGTTTATCGTCGTCTCAGCCCGTAATGCTTTACTAATATTATTCAGCCTTTGAGGAAAATTGAGAAGGAATAAAAGAAAAATGTGAAGCAACATGTTGAATGGCATTTCTTTGTTTTTCTTTTATTTTTAGGTATGGGGGAGTGGTGGTGTTTGCCTCCACCAGAGAACAATTTTACAGATTTTATGGTTCTATCACATAGGTATTTATTGCTTGAGAACCTAACCCCTATTATAAAAAAAAAAAAAAAAAATTTGTAAAGATGATAAAATTAAAACAGACAGAAAAAGAAATGCTAAAATAGACAAGTGTGTTGGGGAAGTGGGGAGAAGTAGCAAATGAAGAAGAAAAAAAAACAAGTTAACAAAAATTTAATTTATCTCATACAACAATGTTCTTATATTAACTTCTTTATTTTTCTTGAATTCATTGAAGAACAGGGCCGGAAAATTTTTTCCTCTTTAAATTTTCGTTTTAAATTATTAATATTATTACGCCATTGTATTCTTTCCCCTCCCCACAAATCTCTTTGCACACACCACAGCGTTTATGTCTTCTTCCCCTTTATCAGACATTCCTCTTCTCCAAGATTTAAATTAAGGTTTTTGATCCATTTAAGAATAAAAAAAAAATACAAACATATAATGTCTCTTCAGATCTCTCCTTTCTTTACAATCTCAAGAATCTCCAGTTACCGTTTCTCTCCCAAGCACATCTCTTCCCAGAATGCAATGTCATTAATTAAAATTTTCACCTTCAAAGGTACAATGATTAGGCATTTAATTAATATTACCAAGCATCATATACCCAATAATTTGTTAGTGTTTCAACATCAGTGCCTGACTGGGTGGTATGTACCCGTGTTATCTCCAAAAATACAGCAACAGGAAATATTTTTCTCATGATGATAACCAGACACACCCGATAGGCGAGCCCATTTGATTTTCAAGGTTTAATATTCTCTGAAGATTATTCTTTAGAAACATTATCTCGTATTCCAGATATGGATTTTGTTAAAAACCCATAATATTTTTTTAAGCTTTGGAAAAAAATTTTTAAATATAATTTTATACAACAGAAAAAAGAAATTCAATTTTTACAACAATGTTTCAAAATGATATCCAGCCATTTTTTTTGTTTTACTTAACTTAAGAAAATTTGTCACTATCAAGTTTGATATGAGGATATATTTTGAGCATGTATTTAGCCAAACTGTTATCCTCATCTTGGTTGTTTTAGTCTCAATGTTTAGAATCTTATTTTCTATTTGAATTTCTCACATGAGGAATTATCATTATTATACACTGATTTAATCAATCTGTTATCCTCATCTTCCTTGTTTTAGTTATAATGTTTAGAATCTTATTTTCTATTTGAATTTCTCAGATGAGGAATTATCATTATTATACATTGATTTATTCAATCTGTTATCCCCATCTTGGTTGTTTTAGTCTCAATGTTTAGAATCTTATTTTCTATTTGAATTTCTCAGATGAGGAATTATCATTATTATACATTGATTTATTCAATCTGTTATCCTCATCTTGGTTGTTTTAGTCTCAATGTTTAGAATCTTATTTTCTATTTGAATTTCTCAGAAGAAGGCCTGGGGCATTCAATGGCCAAAACGTTGTGAATATGGCGATAAAAATGAGAACAGTTTGAACATTCTAAATAGTGTAAATAGTTATAATACCTTATCTCAGAAATATAAATAGATACTGAAGAAGGATGGAGTGTACAATGGCCGAAACATGAATATGGCAACAACGATGGGGACAACGGTCTGAACATTGTAAATAGTTACAATACCTCATCTCAGAAATACAGAAAGATCCTGAAGAAGGCTTGAGCGTACAATGGCCGAAACATTGTGAATATGGCAACAAAGCAGACGACAACAGCCTCAACATTGTAAATAGTTATAATACCTTATCTTAGAAATATAAATAGATACTGAAGAAGGCTGGAACATACAATGACTGAAACATGAATATGGCAAAAAAGATGAGAACAATAGTTCAAAAGATGTAAATAGTGGAAATAAATAAATAGCTGTTGGATGAATCAAATGCCAGAAATGGATCCTGTTAAATAAAGAGAAATTTCTGGCCCAATTCCTACTTTCTTTTACATTTTTTTTTTAAATCTTAATTTGGAAATTTAGCAGGCATAAAGAAAAAAAAATAATTAAAGAGTAACAGGAAAAAAAAAAAAAAAAGAAAAAAGAAAGACCTACAAATGAGGGATGCGTATTTAAATCCTCACCCTCCTATATTCCCACCACACCTTGTTTCAATTCATTCTTCAAAAGCAAAGATGAAATATTAAAATTATAAATCATACTTTTAAAGAACCATTAAGTGAATTTAACTGGAAAAAATATGGCAGAGATTATAGGAAATTGAAAACGGTACAGAGCCTAATGGTTACAGAAGCAGACTGAATGTCATCACCAGAATATATACCTTTTAAGGCAGTAGTTCTCAAATGATATGGTGCGCCTCATAGGTGCAATTGGAAGAGGATAGCACGTGAGGTGGAATGATTGAAAGACAATCAAAGATTTAGAAACAGTTTCAAAAAATAAATATGATTTCAAAATTAAAATTATTATTATGGATTACTAGTAATTGCATGCATGAGTCCCAGTAAAAATAGTTACAAATAATTATTGATTGATTTTATCATTGTGATATTTTTGCCTTATATCAATTATTAAGAATATAGTAACTAGGGTCCGCAAGAGAGTTGTCAATGATAATGTTCTGACTTCAAATTCGTGGTTATCTTCCTTTTACCTACTCTCTGGACCTTCTTTGCCATATGGTGACTTGTGCTTTTTCACTGGGACTGCCCTTTGGTGAGGCACAGGCAAATTTTTTTTACCGTCAAAGTTACCCATCGTAAATTAAGTTTGCTAAATATCTACGTCACCTGTTTTGTAATTCGTAGAGCAAATTAAAATCTTTTTTTTTAATCCAGTGGTTCCCAAACTGTGAACGTCATAGATGCAACAGAAGAAGATAGCAGGTGAGGCGGAATGATTGAAAGACAATCAAAGATTTAGAAACAGTTTCTAAAGATTCATAATCCAAAAATAAATATGATTTCAAAATTTAAAATATTATTATGGCTTACTTGTAATTGAAGGCATGAGTCCCGGTATAAATAGTTATAAATAATTATTGACTGATTTTATCATTGTAATATTGTGATATGGTGTGGTGAAGAGTGAAATATATTTTGATCAGTTGCCAGGGAAAAAGTCCAAGATGGTCCAAAGATTGGATATATACAAATTTATGTGGTACTGGCTTTTTATGGGAAAGCTGAAATTCGCTATTCTTTAGGAATTTCAGAAACTGCCATCCAGTGCTTTCTGCATTCTATTGAGGTTTCTTCTAGACTCGATGAATTACTTTTATATATATATATATATATATATATATATATATATATATATATATATTGATGGATAGAATGTACGCTTTCTGACCATGAGACCTGGGTTCAAATCTCACCACGGGACTTCCTGGAGTTATCGAACTGGAGGGTTCAATCCCAGCGTATGGCACCTTTGGAAAGTGCTTGAAAACCATATCACCAGTTGACCCAATCCTTGTGAATAAAATTGGCTAGACGGAACACTTGGGGGACCAATGATAGCTGGCATAGGATGAAGGCACAAGTCATCTTGGCCGAGGGCTTGAGCATGCTGGCTTTGTTCAAATTGTTGATCACGCTAGATAACATGCTATTTCCCAGAAACTGTAACTAAGGTCTACTCAGCATAGTTGCAGTTTAAACCACTGATGGGCTCTGTGTGTTTTGAGTAAACACAAATGCGCTTGAGCAAACATTTGCAATAGGGATTGGCTAGTCGCTCTAATAGACAGGTATCCTTGAATACGAGTGGCCAGCTATAGTAAGAACTAGACAATATCCTTAGACATGAACAAAGGGGCATACACATGAGAAAGGCCGGAGGCACAATCGCCGAAACGTTGTTATACCAACAAGAAGGATAAGGACAATAGATGATAATTTAGACACGAGTCAGATGTCATGTATGACATCCACATGAGTGTCTAGGTCTGACAAGGCTATTTAAGATAGACTGATAACAACAAAAAATACATCACTTGAGTACTTTGGATTTCATATAACTGCAAGAGAAAACAATGAGAAGATATTGGTATTCTGTACTATTTTAAAGAAATGCTTAGGAAAGAAACCCCATCAACACTGAAAATAGTGATAGCAGCTACTGGAGAAGCCTACTTTCCTGAAAAATTATTTCAAGTGAAAGATTTTATAAAAGTATCACTGGCTGCTCGGTCAATGAATACCAAATGTTTCTTTATAAGGAAACGGGTAATATTATCATTACAGATGAGAAGAACTGATACTACACATTGATCCTGGTCTGATGGCCAGGAACTAAAGAAAAGCCTAACTCAAGTGGTACTAGCTACTTGGTCAATAAATGCAGTCACTATTTCAATTACCGTTAGAGATGAAGGGAACAGATACTACACATTGATCTCAGCCTGATGACCAGGAAGTAAAGAAAAGCCTAACTCAAGTGGCACTGGCTGCTTGGTCAATGAATGCAGTTACTATTTCAATTACCATTAGAGATGAAAGGAACAGATACTAGACATTGATCCCGGCCTGATGGCCAGGAACTAAAGAAAAGCCTAATTTGAGTGGCACCTGACTGCTCAATCAATGGATGCCATTAATATTTCCGTTACCATTAGAGATGAAGGGAACAGTTACTACACATTATTCCCTTGATTATAAATTTCAACCAAAAGTCGCAATGGCTGCTCAGTTAATCAATGCAGGGACTGAATATCTTGCTGGACAAAAATCAATTATAAATAAAGTAAAAAAAAAATATGATCAATAAATAAATAAATTATAATAAATAAATAAATAAATCTTATTTAAAACTCATAGACACAACCAGGCATTAAATAAAAAAAAATCTCCATCTTGTTTCGTTTTGTTAACAATATATTTTTTTTCTGGCAAGTTACCTTAATAGACAACCTAATCTCGCAAACACTGTATGACTGCCATTACGAGTTTTAATCAGAATCTAAGTATTGTCTGAAGTACATACATAAATCACTTGTTTTCCACAATCTTTCATCTTCTGTATCTTCCCCCTAACTGGTCACCCCATCGTCTTCATTCACCACCTGTAGGCTCCACCCTCAACCGCTACAATTTCTGCTGTACAATGATGAACATTTCAATAATTGATTTTACCCTAAATTACACTTTTGTTTGCTTGCTTTATTTTTCTTTATCGGGATTATTTTTTCTTTGTTTATTTTATTTATTGTTGTCTATTTTTATAAGGAAGTTATTATTATCATCATCATTGTTGTTGTTATTATTATTATTATTATTATTAATCATGTGTGTATTTCTAAGTATTATTAATTGGACAAGAGAAACATCTGATGGTGGAGATTGTATTTATTGTGGGAATGAACAACAAACGGCTTGCAACAAAATGGCTGAGTGAAAACAACAGTAAACTAGGATTTTCCTAGAGAGGGGACGACCGACCGGTTAGCCTGAGGGTGTAGTGTGGTAAGAGACGGTGTAAGGAAACACCCATGGGCACTAATTGAAAAATAGATTATGCCAAGGATGGAAAAGTTGACGGTGAAAAAAAGATGAATGAATGAAGTAAGTAAGAAAAATGCAGACAGATAGATAGATAGATAGATAGATAGAGAGAGAGAGAGAAGGGGAGTTTTAAGGAAAAGAGAAAGGGTGGAAAGAGAGACAGGAAAGAGAGAAAGAAAGGAAAGCAATCTAGAGGAAGGAGAGAGACGAGTAGAGAGAAAGGAGAGAGGAATGGAGAAGAGGAAAGAGAAGGAATAGCAAAACAGAGAGGAAGCGAAAGAAAGGAAAGAACACTGGAGAGTTAAAGAAAACAGGATTGTGAAACAGAGAGAGTAGAGACGGGAGGAGAGAGAGAGGAGGGAAAAAAAGGGATAGGAGAGAGATAGGATGGTGAAATATTGAAGGAGAAAGATGGGATAGTGAGAGAGATGAGGGAAAGAGGAGGAAAGGCGCCTCTGGTCAAGTGTTTGGGCTTCTTTGCTTTCAGAATTTCCCACCAAAGTCAAATTCATGCGAGGTGCCTCGTCAAACAGTCTTTGACAACTCTTCTGTAGCAGACTGGGCCTTCACAGCCATATGAATCACAGCCAACAGAAGGGTTGGGGAAGAGGATGACGATACTGTTGTTCGGACGTGAGCAGGTGCCGACTAAGTAAGTGACTAATCATTTCAGCACAAATGGAAACAAAAAGATGTATGCTTAACATCGGAAAGAGACAGCTGAGCACATCACGAGGAAAGACGGCTTGGAAAATCTGACACTCGTAGGACAGACTAAAGCCAAAACGGACAGAGGAAATCAAAGCATGACCTATTTAGTGACCTTGAGTAAATGGATAGCGGAACAAGGTTCAGGAGAGATTAAAAAATTATTAAGAGCTACAAAAAACAGGAAAATGTGGAGACCCATGATCGCCTATGCCCTGAAGGGACACGGCACATATAAGAAGAATGAGTAAATGAATGAAGGACCAAGGTTTAGGAGAAATAACAAAACGACAGAATTTATTAAGAGTTACACAGGACAGGAAATTGTGGAGAGCCATGATCACCAATGTCCTGAAGGAACACGACACTTAGAAGAAGAAGACTGTGCTTGAGTAAATGGATGGCGGAACAATTTTTAGGAGAGATAACAAAAAGAGAAAATTTAGAAAGAACTACAAAGGAGAGGAAATTGTGGAGAGCTATGATCGCCAACGTCCTGAAGGGACACGGCACATAGAATAAAAAGAATGAGTTTGAGTAAATGGATGGCAGAACAAGGTTTAGCAGAGATAAGAAATAGACACCATTTATTAAGAGCTACAAAGGACAGGAAATTGTGGAGAGCCATGATCACCACTGTCCTGAAGTTTCACAGCACATAGAAGAAGAAGAATGAGTTTGAGTAAATGGATGACGGACCAAGATTTAGGAGAGATAACAAAAAGACAAAATTTATTAAGAGCTACAAAGGAGAGGAAATTGTGGAGAGCCATGATCACCAATGTCCTGAAGTTTCACAGCACACAGAAGAAGAAGAATGAGTTTGAGTAAATGGATGACGGGCCAAGGTTTAGGAGAGATAACAAAATGACAAGATTTATTAAGAGCTACAAAAAACAGGAAATTGTGGAGAGTCATGATCACTAACGTCCTGGAGGGACACAGCACATAGGAGAAGAAGAAAAAAGAAGAAAAAGAAAAAGAAGAAAAAAAAAGAAGAAAAAAAGAAAAAAAGAAGAAGAAGAAAAAGAAGAAGAAAAAGAAGAAAAAGAAGAAGAAAAAGAAGAAAAAGAAAAAGAAAAAGAAGAAAAAGAAAAAGAAGAAGAAGAAGAAGAAAAAGAAAAAGAAGAAGAAGAAGAAAAAAAAAAAGAAGAAGAAGAAAAAGAAGAAGAAAAAGAAAAATAAGAAGAAAAAGAAGAAGAAAAAGAAGAAGAAAAAGAAGAAGGAGCTTGACTAAATAAATGGATGGCAAAACAAGGTTTAGGAGAGATAACAAAACTACAAAATTTATTAAGAGCTACAAAAAACAGGAAATTGTGGAGAGCCATGATCGCTAACGTCCTGAAGGGACACGGCACATAGAGAAGTAGATAGAAATCGCTGCTTTATATATGTTCCAGCTCTATCAATCATCGTTGGTCATTTGCAAAAGAAAAAATAATATATAGAAATTAAAAGAAAAAGAAAATTACCACGTTCGCTTTTTCCATAATGACGATTTGCGTTTCAAACATTATAGATTGAAATCACGTTAATGGCGGCATTTGTGGGCCGTTACCAATAAATCTACGACCGTTTGCCGTATCGTATGCATTGAGATTATATTTCGTAATTTTTGAAGACATTTAATGTATTTTCTGTCTGAATTTCTGGAATGACGAGTTATTATTTACACTATTCATATTCGGACTATTGTCTTCATCAGTCTTACGGCCGTATCACATTGAAACACCAATTCCCGTACGCTCATTGAAGTTAAGCTGCGTCGACACTGGTCAGTACGTAGATGGGTGACCGCTTCAGAATACCAGGTGCTGTAAGCTTGGGTGAGTCCATAGTATAATGAATAATGGGTCGGATATATGTATATACTAGCTATCTGGCGGCAATAGAGCTAGCTCCCGTGGAGGGTTCTTGGCTAGGCCTCCATCACAATAGGTAGGAAGGAGTAGATGCAATAGATAACAAGAAACTACAAAAAAACTCAAAATTGATCACTGCATTTAAATATTGCATTAATATTTAAGTTTAACTTTTAAAAGTTAAAAGATAATTCTTCTGCCGCCGCTTAATTTAAAGACAATATGGTAAACGTAGGTCTTTACTTTACGTAAAATTATTTTTTATTTTATGAGTGACTTTTGTTGGATTTCGTAATTAATTTCGATTATTCCCAAATTTATTCCCAAGTTATGAAAATTGTTAGCGTACAAAAAACTTGTCGCAAAACATCACGTTAAACAATTATCACCCAAATCTATCGAAGTAATGAAAACTTGTGAATCAAAAGTTTCAGGACTGTGGGTTCACATCCGGCTCTGAATGTTTTAAAATTACACAAGGAGTCGGCCTGATTCCAAAATGGCATCATGTGTTGGGCTCTAGCCAAAATGGCATCATGTGTTGGGCCTCTAGGAGTAAAGTTGAAAACACGGGCAATTTTATTTTGAAATTCTTACTTTAGTTTTTAGTGCGTTGCTAGACTCAGCGGATATGTTGCGAACAACAACTAAGCATCACTGAAAATAAGAATTATACGAGATCCGTGCACACCCACGTCTACAGACACACAGACAGAATTTGGAATCAAATTATTTGGTACTCGGCTCTCGGAATTTTAGATAGCATTCAAATTTTATTTTATTTATTTAAAATCTAAAATTATACTGATCGTTTTATTGCGTAATTACTCCTGTTCAATTTCCTTTAAAAATAATTTATTTTCTCCGATTAAAATATCTTCCTCTATACGCACGCGCACAGACAAACACACACACACACATATATATTATAATAAAGGTAAAAGACAATAGAAAAACTGTATCATTAGCCGACACACTTCGTCTAATGTGGACTTTTTCGAAACGCGTCGGCTAATAATTCTTTTATCCTTATTGTCTTTTTCTACAGGTTAACACTGAGAAATTTTCACACACACACACATATATATATATATATATATATATATAGAGAGAGAGAGAGAGAGTGTGTGTGTGTGTGTAACCCGGATATAAGAGAGATTTTCTCTGGTCCCAAATTAGAGCCTGTGTTAATGTATATAAAATAGACCAAACCCGGATATAAGAGATTTCGTCTCTGGTCCCGACAACTCTCTTATATCCGGGTTACACTGTATATAAAATTGAGTATTTGGCAAGTAATGCCTCCTTGATACAAGTCTTATTAAATACCATTGCAAGAGTACCGCAGCTAAGATTTTAATTCCATTTTTCTTGCATTTATACAAGTGTTTTCATTTCTGGAGATGAATTGCAAAAAAGATATATAAAACGTTTGGACAGAGTTTACACACTTTCATATATATATATATATATATACATACATATATATATATATATATATATATATAAATTACTAATAATCTTATAAATATAAGCAGCTATACTCGTCCGGCAAAACCTTAGGTGTTTTAGCTTGTAAATGAACAAACTAATACCCAAGGGAAAAAAAAGGATAAAAAAAGAAAAGAAAAGAAAAACAAAGAACCATGCACTTCCGACGAAAATAATCGTCTAGAATCAAAGTTCAGAGTCCAAAGAAAAAAACTTCTGACACGAGTAAAGTAAAAATAACTAAGCAAAGTGCTCAATACGTTAAGTAGAGGAAAATAAGTAAACCTAAAGAGGTTTAAAGTCTTGAACCGTTAGCTTTTATGCCAGTTTGATGTTTACAAAGACCCGGAAAATGCCGGAAATGGAAAAAAATGTTATTTTTGCAAGCTGGTCACATTATTTTGTCTAACCCCTAATATATATATATATATATTTAAAAGTTTTGATTACATAACACTCTTTAATGGCTACTAGATTCAAGAGTTCGGCGAAGGTTTTTGGCCGAATTTTACTGAAAAGAATTTGAAGACCCGCCTGATAAGTGGCAACAAGACATTGCAAAAAATGGCGAATACAGAATTGAAGAAAATGTAATTGTTTTTCATTGTTTGTAGAATAAAATCAATAAACAAAATCGTTAATTATTCATGACGCAAACTAAAATAAAACATTTGCACAATCCGGTGTTTTTGGGCTGTTTTAATTTTTGAGGAAGATAACTGCCAAGTGTCAACGACAAACAGACATTTTATTTTGGAATATTGTGTGGATTCTTTATTGCAGGAAGCTTATACGAAATGCCAGCCAGTGTTTTTGGATGCACTCCAAAACATCGTGATTAGAAAGTAACATATGACCCCAGCACCTTCTAAAGGGCTGCTGTTCTTTTGTTAATTTCATGACCCAACCTCTGCACTGAAATGCACTTGCCTTAACAGCACGCTAACCATGTTACGCTCAACTGGTAACAAAAGCGACTCTTTTCCCAGCATGCCTTCAACTTCCGGTGCTATTAAAAAAGAATATTCACTCCCGCTTGAGTTCTTTGTGGAGAGAGATGATGAAAACGCGGCCCTAGTTAAGGAAAAAAGGCTTCCAGGTCAACCACGAGCTCCATTAAGGACGGGAAAACTGATTTTTCGCTCTTAATAAGAAGATAAAAGCAACGGGTTGAACAAGGCTTTTGCAGGAAAGAAGGAAACAATAATGGGGGTGAGGAAGGTACTCAGAGAGTAACAGGTAGTCTGGGAAACTATTTTTATAGTACTAATGTCGACAGAGATTATATTTCGCACAGGATGAAAAGAGTCGAAGAGTGTTTTCAAAAGAGAAATACAGGGTGATTGAAAAGTAATTCCCTATTTTATGTATGATGGATTCTCCCCGTCTATCATTTTTACAAGACGAGAGGGTCCAACATGCATAAAATAGGGAGTTGTTTATTTAATGAGGAAAAAGAAAGAAAGAATATAAAAGATGTGAAAAGAAAGAATCTATTTGTGTCAATTTCAGTCTGTTCATATCTATCTGCCTCGGCCTTTTCATATCTATCTATCTATCTGCCTCGGCCTTTTCATATCTATCTATCTATCTGCCTCGGCCTTTTCATATCTATCTATCTATCTGCCTCGGCCTTTTCATATCTATCTATCTATCTGCCTCGGCCTTTTCATATCTATCTATCTGCCTCTTCATATCTATCGGCCTTTTCATATCTATCTATCTATCTATCTATGCCTTTTCATATCTATCGGCCTTTTCATATCTATCTATCTATGCCTTTTCATATCTATCTATCTATGCCTTTTCATATCTATCTATCTATGCCTTTTCATATCTATCTATCTATGCCTTTTCATATCTATCTATCTATGCCTTTTCATATCTATCTATGTCTTTTCATATCTATCTATCTATGCCTTTTCATATCTATCTATCTATGCCTTTTCATATCTATCTATCTATCTATGCCTTTTCATATCTATCGGCCTTTTCATATCTATCTATGCCTTTTCATATCTATCTATCTATCTATGCCATTTCATATCTATCTATGCCATTTCATATCTATCTATGCCTTTTCATATCTATCTATCTATGCCTTTTCATATCTATCTATCTATCTATGCCTTTTCATATCTATCTATCTATCTATGCCTTTTCATATCTATCTATCTATCTATGCCTTTTCATATCTATCTATGCCTTTTCATATCTATCTATCTATCTATGCCTTTTTATATCTATCTATCTATGCCTTTTCATATCTATCTATCTATGCCTTTTCATATCTATCTATCTATGCCTTTTCATATCTATCTATGCCTTTTCATATCTATCTATCTATGCCTTTTCATATCTATCTATCTATGCCTTTTCATATCTATCTATCTATCTATCTATGCCTTTTCATATCTATCTATCTATCTATGCCTTTTCATCTATCTATCTATCTATGCCTTTTCATATCTATCTATCTATGCCTTTTCATATCTATCTATCTATGCCTTTTCATATCTATCTATCTATGCCTTTTCATATCTATCTATCTATGCCTTTTCATATCTATCTATCTATGCCTTTTCATATCTATCTATCTATGCCTTTTCATATCTATCTATCTATGCCTTTTCATATCTATCTATCTATGCCTTTTCATATCTATCTCTATGAAAAATTATAGTAATTATTGCTCTACTTTCGGTATCGAGCCCTCTTTTGAATCAATGCTGTGAACGTTGGAATTTATATATTATTTTCGTTCTCATTACATTCATATATATATATATATATATATATATATATATATAGGTGTGTGTTAGTGAGACAATGCATTTCCACTTTTGAACATCAAATTTGACTGGTAAACAAGAATCCGGATGGGATTTTCCCGGGGGGGGGAAGTGCGAGAGAAGAAACTATTAGCATAGAACTTACGGTTACATCTTCTCTCCTTAATAGTATATTTCTTATCATATTCTCTACCACTCAGTAACCTCTTGCGTCTTAATCGCTTCAATGTCTTGCTTGGGGTGAAATGATTAAAAAAAAAAATTAAATAAAATCACCGACTCGGTTATTTAAAATCTGAAATCAACTTCTGACTTTATAGTCAATAAAAATAAAAACAAAATATCGATTTTTACTGAGCCGTATAATCAATACCGTTAAGGAATTGATTATTGAACTTTTCTCTCGTGTTTGTACATCCGATTCCCATGAAGTGAAAGATCATTTATGAACTGAACTCATCACCAACCTTAATCAAATCAATAACAGATATTGGCTGTTATCTGTTTATTCGTTAGTGCCGGGCCGGCCGAGTTTAATCCATTGAAATCTTGAGCAGTTAAAGATGCAACATTACTCACTTAACGTCTTCGAGATGAAGATTACCTGTTCAATTTCTTTGGTTCTTAGACCGTTATCTTCCCAACATATCCACAGATCAGGAATGTAAGTGGGGAAGATAATTGAAGCTTAGTAAATAACCATACGAGGCGAAAAGTAACACTTAAAAAAAAATCATGTCATTAAATTTGGACAAATATTTCTTAATGTTCGCTCTTTTGCGGGCGGTGCAATGGATAAGAACTCCGAATACGAAATCGCTGAGCCGTGTTCGAATTCAATTAGGATTCGTTATTTTTCACTTACGCGCAAATACCGTATGAAACGTATGAATCCTTCTCCCCCAAGCTATGGGTTAAATAGCAAGGATGATATTTGGAAAAGCTATTGACATTTTCAAAAAATTGTTAACGAAATAATCACTCTGAAGCAGAGGCAAGAACATTAATATCTCCCATTTGAAAGATGCATATTCATGCAATCAGAGACTATTATATAATACAAATGGGAAAAAAAATGGAAATATTGTTTAAAACCAGAACTCCTCAAGCCTGGGAAATTTTACCAAGAAACTTCTAAGTCGGGTATAAACTGATATTTAAAAGTTAAGTAATCTTCTTCAGGGATTCTGGTTTTAAATGATATTTCCAATTTTTTTCTCACGTGTCATATATATATATGTGTGTGTGTGTGTGTGTGTGTGTCTGACAAATTGGAAAAAATAATTTTTTAAATATTCTTTCAAAAATGCTGAAACTACAAGCGTCTCGAGTTCGCGCGCATGTCTAGTTGTGGCAACACAGGAAGAAAGTTCAGACTGATGAAGTCCTAACGGAATAACGGAAGAAACGCGTCGCAAAAACTTTTTCCCCAATCTGTAATACTATTTTTCTCAATACTGTTTCTTGATATATATATATATATATATATATAAAGAAAAACAGACCATTTTAAGGTACCATTATAATAATTTATTTCACCAGAGCCCTTTTAAAGGACGCCGGATCATCAGATAGCACTTCCAAAAATGAATGAAACGAAAAATGAAATTAAAATTGATGGGTCTACCCATCAATTTTAATTTCATTCCGCTCTGGTGAAATAAATTATTATAATGGTACCTTAAAGTGGTCTGTTTTTCTTTTAAATATTAGCTCTCGATTTACATTGAGCTCTCAGGATTTCATCCTTCTTGGGATTACCCATACGAATTACAAAGTTCTTCATAACTTATATATATATATATATATACACGTGTGTGTGTGTGTGTGTGTATGCGAAAACAATATTCATTTTTTTTGTATATCAAGAACAACGCCCGACGGAAAGAGGACACTGAGAATTTTGAATTGTTTTACTTTTTTAAATATGTTTTTGAATATATTATCCATTACTTTCACTAATACCCTCGTCAGTCATGTATCGAAAGATACATGATTACCTAAGCGTGTATAACGGATGACACATAAATGGGAACTGACGTTTGAATATATAATCTAGCCGATTATTCTTAATACAACGGAAAGACTGCGTAAACATTGGCTAATATGCAAACTAATCCAATTAAACTGCATTAGAAAATATCTGAATTCGAAGGCAACTAAAGCATTAATCGTGGTAAATAAACTTTTAACAGATATGTAATGTTTTACAGACGAAAACATTCATTACGCCTGCTCATTCATTTTTCTTTTCTGGTGTTTGATCAGCACAGCATAACAGAAAATAATTAATAATGTTTACTCCACTCAAATTAAAAAAAAAAGAAAACAAAAAGGTGTTGATAAACCGTAAAAAACGAATCAGTCAATTATACTCTGAGTAGCTAAACAGGCATGACTTTTAGGTTTATTTAGTCTTTGGAATATGAATGTATTAAAACTATCATGGCCACAAAATGAAGGATCAGTTTATATATTGATTGTAATGTAGAATTGATCCCCCACTTTATATCCACATTATAATTTCTTCTTTCTTCATAAGCCGTAGAAAACAAACTAATCAATTAATGAAATACTGATTAGCTACACAGGCAAGTCTTTCAGATTTATTTATAATCCCTGGAATATAAAGGTATAGAAACTACCGTGGCCACAAAGTGAGGGATCAATTTATGTATTGATTGCAATGTAGAATTGATCACCCACTTTTCATCCTCAATATAATTTCTTGTTTGTTGATAAGCCGAAGAAAACGAACCAATCAATCAATGAAATACTGATTAGCTATAACAGCCAGGTCTTTTAGAAATATTTACAGTCTCTGGAATATAAATGTATAGAAATTACCATGGCCACAAAGTGAGAGATCACTTTATATATTCACTGTAATGTAGAATTGATCACACTTTACAATCTCTGGAATGTGAATGTATAGGAACTGTGGTGGCCATAAAGTGAGAGGTCAGTTTAATTTAATATTTTGGTTTTTATTTCATTTTATTTATTATTTAAAATTTTCTTTTCTTTTTTTTGTTTGGAAGATCCCAGACACATGACGGCGCCCCGGCGAGGGCCAATTTGAACCTGCCATATATATATATATATATATATATATATATATATATATATATATTCAAGACTTTTATATCTCTTGGTCCAGGCATAGATTTATAAAGACGAAAGCAATGTTCTACAATCATAATAATTTTTAGCCAAGGTTGACAGGAGCATCAGCCAGAAGATTATATTAATCAACTCACGTTGATCGATCCAATGTGCGTCCGATGGTCCGATATGCGTGGAACCAGCAGGGAAGCCGGCATTACATAGACGTTTCCGATGGTAGATAGAACCGAGGAATAAGCAAGTGAAAATTGTCTAGGGCTGTTTGTATGGCACCGATAAAGATCTTTATTTACACATGCATGGAGCTGCCGGGTGGGGAAGTGTTGCGGTCATTTTGACCACCCACGTCGCCATCGTTCGACGGGGGACAGGAGACAAAAATCTCAGGTTTCCGATTTCAAGTCGACGAGGAAGTGCCGCGCCTATTTGTTTCAAGAAATTGTAGTGTCGGGAGTGGGATGTAAGCACAGACAGGCATTGGTCCCATTGGTGTGTGTGTGTGTGTGTGTGTGTGTGTGAGAGAGATACCAAAGAGAAGGTTATTTGAATTCAAAAGGGAAGTTACAATATTACGCTTTTTAGTCAAAAGGTTGTCCTATTATTGACAATACAAACTGAATTCCTGACCACTGACAATCCCTTTCTTCCTGATTTTCAATGCATTCAAGCAGGCCATCTCCGATTGAAAAATTGGCGCAATACACTCTTCCTACCTGTTTACTCGCATCTTAGACTGTTCCTTTAGCTGACAAGAATACATCTTAAGCAAATCTAGAAGTTAGTTTAAAAAATGATAAAAATGGGTTCAAATAATGTTTTCCTGTCAGAAAAAAAAAATCAGTGATTCCCTGAAAAGCCAGCCCATATCTGTCTGGGTGCCACAACAGTAAAAACAATCAGCCCAGAAGACATTCATGTCTGCAAAGATTACAAGATGAAAATGTCTGGAAAAATATAAGCAACTCGACTAAATAAATACGTAAAAATTTTGGCATTCTGCCAGGTGAGGAACAGTCAGTATGGAACATAGCCAGACGAGGAGAAGTTAGGGACAAACTCTGTGTGTGTGTGTGTGTGTGTGTGTGTGTGTGTGTGTAAATATATATATATATATATATATATATATGTGTGTGTGTGTGTGTGTGTGTGTGTGTGTGTACCGTATATTTCCGAGTACCTTTAGATAAGTCGAGGTAAAAAAATATTGTAAATTCTAATGAATCTATCCTATGCCTGTAATATAAGACGACTGCTTATTGATTATATAAAGATGATGTTATTGGAAATGTTATTACTTATTGTATCCTTAAAAATTCAAAATAAACGAACTAACAAAATCTCTGTCATGTTTTTCTAAAAAGGGAAACCATTGATTTGCTTACGTTTTATCACGTGATCACTTGCGAATAAGGATTCTTCTTCCTCTATATCTAAACAGTTAAAAACATCATGGTGTACTGATGACCATTTACTTATACTTCATCGACAATCACAAAATACCGCTGATAATGTACGATAATAGTACATTCCATTGCTGTGAATGCAATCAAAACTCCATTTTTACATTAGCTACATAGGCATGTCTTTTAATTTACAGTGACTGGAATATAATATATAGAAACTACCATGGCCACAAAGTGGGGGATCAGTTTATATATTATTATAATATAAAATTGATCCCCCACTTTATATTAACATTATAATTTCTGGTTTGTTTATCAAATTCTTATTGGTTATGTATCCATCATTCCCCCAAGTATGGATTAATTAGTGAGATTTACATCATTAAATCATTATCTCCAATAAAAAAAATATCACAGTTTAAAAAAATATTTTCTGGCTTTAAATAACCTGGAAAGGGCTGGAAAGCGATAAAAAAAATGAATGAATTAATCAACAAACAAAACTCTGTTAATAATATAAAAATGTAAAAAAAAACTATCCAAACTGTTATAGAAATGTATGTTACATTATTTATATTCAGACTATTAATCACCAGTCAGGTTAGGTTTAAGGCTCCAAGTTCACTATAGGAAATTGTCCTACGGAACAATGACCTAGTGGATTACTGGTGACATCCTTGTTCTAAGTTCAATCCATCAACCAGCGCTTTTATCCACTGTACCATGTGTCCTTAAGTGCCGAAAATTCACCGATATCCCCAGTGGGAAAAGGCATTGGTTAAAGTAATCCATTGACTTGACCCAAAGAGTTCAGAGTTTAATACCTGACTACAGCAGAGGTAAGCAAAAACTTGAAGAGTTGAGTTAATAAAGCGAAATAACTGAAACTGAGATATCCAGAAAAAGCATGGCACGTGGAACGAGAACAATGTACCCCAGTGGATGAAATAAAGGGTTCTATTCAAAATTCCAATTACCTGAAGAAAGCCGGAGCGTACTGCAGCCGAAATGTTGTGAATATGACAATAAAGATGACGGCAACAGTCCGATCAATGTAAACAGTGTGAATTATTACAATACCTCATCTCAAATCTATAGACAGATCTTGAAGAAGGCCGGTTGTGTACAATGGCCGGGATGTTGTGAATATGGCAATAAAGATGAGTACAACAGCCCGAACAATGTAAATAGTGTAAATTATTACAACACCTCATCTCAAATCTATAGGCAGATCCTGAAGAAGGCCGGAGTGTACAACGGCCGAAATGTTGTGAATATGGCAACAAAGATCAGGACAACAGTGCGAACAATGTAAATAATGTAAATTATTACAATACCTCATGTCAGAAATAGACAGAAAAAATATTTGAGTGTATTCGTGAATTTTTGACGGGTAGTATCTATTGATAATAATGGAGTACCCAACACACTGGAGAGAATGAACATTTACACGGCGCGATAACAAATCCCAACTGAAAGCCTATCAGACAGTAATCTAGTATTTATCGAGCTAAAGTCCCAGAGGTTTTAAATTTTCTATTCAAGTAACTTATTGAGCGAAAAACAAAACACCAACAACACGACATACAAATCAAGCCCGCCCGTTTCTAAAAAGCTTTACATCGTCTGGAGTATGCCGATGACAACGACTCTCTAGAGATTTGAGCAAATTTGAATATCATGTATTCTATTCCCTGATCGACCAATCAATCCAGAGTTTTCTTTATTAATATTATCGGGAACTAGTCACCAGTGCATGTCGGCTACGACAAAAGAAACGAGTTTTGTTTACCATGTGGAGTTAATACGATGGAATAATCTAAGTATATAAGGAATCTATTATTTATAGTGCTATAAATTTCGGCGTCCAATTAAGACTGGAGTATTTTGTATATCTGCAGTTAAATAACGAAAAAATGGGGCGTTCAATTAGTATATATACTCGCGTATCATGCGACTTTTAAAGAGCTAATTTTGAAGCTAATTTTAAGGGGGTTGCATCATACATGAGATATAAAATTAGCATATGTACTGCTGGCCTTGGCTACGCTGTTCACCAAAATATATATCCATTTAAAGTCAAGTTATCTTCAAAATTAGGTCTTAAAAAGTCACATGATACGCGAGTATATACGGTAACTGAAAATACGTATAGATACTCAAAGGAAGGTGTGGTAAAAAGAGGGGGATCAGTTTTGTATTGTTCCTTAGTATTAAATTCATCCCCCATTTATTTGCCACTGTAACCATTTCTATAAACTTGACAGTTATATATAACTTATATACTCGCATATCATGCGACTTTTGAAGAGATCATTTTGAAGATAATTTTAAGAGGGTCGCATCATACGCGTGAATATAAAATTAGCGTATATACTGCTGACCCTGGCTACTCCGTTGACCAAATTATATATCGATTTACTGTAGACAAGTTTGCTTAAAAATCTGCATGATACTAAAAGAAATCCTAAAAGATACCCAGAGGATGGTATGGTAAAAGTTGAGGATCAGTTTTGTATTGTTATTTAGTATTAGCCTAACCCCCCATTTCTTGGCCATATTAGATTCATGCATGAAATTCCAGAACATAAGTAATGAAATGAAAGGACAATAGAAAGTGAGGGATCAGTTTTTATTGTTCTTTAGTATTAAACTCATCCCCCATATCTTGAGCACTGTATATGCTATCCATTTTTATTATGTAGACAGGATTTAAGTAACTTCCTAAAAAATTCTTTATTAATTTAAGTAACTTCCTAAAAGTTTTCTCATGGGTTGGTTTGTTATATATACCGTATATACTCGCGTATCATGCGACTTTTGAAGACTTTATTTTGAAGCTAATTTTAAGAGGGTCGCGTCATACACGAGATTTAATTAGCGTATGTACTGCTGGCCATGGTTACGGTGTTAACAGCACATTGCAGATCCTCTTCATGTTGACGGCTGGACTTGAAAGTCTCGCCCCATCCCTCACGGGTGGGGTTTCCTAGGTCTCTGGTTCGATCTTGACCTGTCTCAGAGAGGTTTTCAACTGATCCGTGTGTGTGTGTGTGTGTGTGTGTGTGTGTGTGTGTGTGTGTGTGAGAGAGAGAGATCGCCAACGTCCTGAAGGGAAACGGCACATAGAAGAATGGGCTTGAGAATGGATGGCGGAATAAGGTTTGGGAGAGATAACAATAAGACAAAATTTATTATAGCTACAAAGGGCTGGAAATTGTGGAGAGCCATGATCGTTAATATCCTGAAGAGACACGGCGCATAAAAGAAGAATGAGATTGAGTAAATGGATGGCGGAACAAGGTTTAGGAGCGATAACAAAAAGACAAAATTTATTATAGCTACAAAGGATAGGAAACTGTGGAGAGCCATGATCGCCAATGTCCTGAAGAAATATGGCATGTGGACGAAGGCTATTATATTTTTTTTAATTCATTTTTTTCTTGTTTATCCATGCATGAAATGTCCATAAAGCTTTGTATCACTTCATTTTAATTTTTCAACAGACAATTGCATTTCAATTTTCAAATTGGTGAATGCTTTGCTCTGTCGACAGTCAATGTTTGCTTGACTTCGTTTCATTTCTGCACTTCAAAGAGATCTTCATTTTTATTTCAGCCTTTTAAATATGGGGAGATAGAAAACAAAACCCATTAAATTTAACAAAATTTCGAGTGATCCTGCTGAAAATATTTGATAGCCAAATCAAAACGGCTAGATCCTAATCAGTGCAAAATTTATTAAACAACTATTGACTGATGGTAATTAATTGAAAACAGAAAAGCTGTATTTTTTTTTAAATCAAACTTTTCCTTCTCATAAATATTTACGCGATCATTTAAAATACGATGTTCCTTTGGGATCTGGGCAGTCAAGGCCCACCGCAAATCTTTTTCTGTGAATCGATTCTTGGTGAAAATCGTGAAGTGTTTCCTACTGCTTTCTCTATGGTTTTAAATTTGGTTAGTCCTTCATCTAGACTGGCTGCGATCCAAGGCTAAAGAGATCCACTGTACCTAACTATTTAACAAATAGCTTGGAGGAGGGAAGAAATGGACTGACGCCTTTCCTAAGAATCTATTGAGAAATAATCTAAGTAAATATGAATCGTATTTATACCTATCCAGAAGTATAATTAGGCTATGTTTGTGCTAAAGTCTAACGGCAAACATTAGACGTGTTTATACGTGAGCATATAGGTAAACTGTGTTCTGATTTAGATTTTCGTTGCGGGGTAAACATTTGTAGCCAAATATTGTCCATATTTATAATGGAGTCTATAGGCAAATATTGGGCGCGTTTGTAATGGAGTCTATAGGCAAATA